>AMYF01000101.1:0-192878 GCA_000315175.1 Herpotrichiellaceae sp. UM238 | reverse complement strand
TTCTCGCATGTGTCTCCTATGCGCGCTCCCTTTGGCGCGCCCTTGTCGGTGACATGGGATTTACATACAAATCCTAAAGATCTCCACTTTAAGGGGTAATAGCTTACGCACTTAGGCGGTAACTATATATAAAACCTACTTAGACCTTACCTAAATTAGTATATATATACGCTATTTCAATCTCGATTTAAATATATAGCGAAATGGTAGAGTTACAGACCCCTGTCAAAGTCGATTTTGTATGGGGAAACGCGGACATTACACGGTGCGGACATTAGCAGGGTGGGCGACTTTATCCGACGTCAGAAGAAACAGGAACAAACTCTTAGTGTCCCCGGGTGATCTTTGGCGCCACTCCTAAGCCACCTTGCCGAACCAATCAAGAATTCAAGGTTGCCGAAAGCCCCTATGAAAAGGGTGGATATTAGGGGCCCTAAACCCGTCGTCTCGTACCTTCGTACTCTTGCCTCATCTTTACTTTGGCCTTTGTGGACCTTGCCCTGGGAATGTTAGAGCGAGCTCAAATACGATGTCGAAAGACGATTGTCGAAAGATGCCATTTCTATTCTTTGATGAGCTTTCTAATTTGGCACTAGTGAGCTGAATTTGTATGAGATCTAAGACTACTCCCTGTCGAGCCGTATACCGCTAAACCTAGCGACCGACATCATTCAGACCTCAACGCTCTGCTCATCAGTATATCAGATGTATCAGTCTCCTCCTCCAAGACTATTTCCATGAGAAACTCTAGCTTCGACAAGGGGAATTTCGTAGACAGAGGATCTGCAAGCACATCCAGACGCTCCCTGCGCTCGAGACACCACGGCTTTGGTCTTTATGGGACTGCATCTGACATTTGACAGCGACCGACCGCCGCAACGAAGGGCCTGGTTATGCTCAATTCAATGAAGTATTTCCAGGACTTGCCCAAAGTATCCAAAATGCGGCTACGTTGTGACAGGATGTCCAACATAATCATAGTATGCAACATACTGACTCTCACAACACGCTTGCAAACCAGAATGAGCATTCAACTCCCCTATCTCTGCATGTGCCACTACGCTCAAACCCCCATAGGTGATTGCTGTAATGTCTGCCTCGACGATGCCAACTCAGAAGTCAGGTTCCCGAGATCCAACTTCTGGCGCTGGTCAGGCAGAGCTTTAGACGACATGGATCAAATTTGACGCTGCACCTGACTGTACATTAGGCTCAAGCTAAAAAGGAAGAACGACCCGTACTGGAGGAATGGAGCACTGAAAGACGCGTAAGGTAATCAGGAGCAAACAGGATAGGTCGGTTCGGGAGAG
Organism: Herpotrichiellaceae sp. UM238; assembly: GCA_000315175.1. Taxonomy (NCBI): domain Eukaryota; kingdom Fungi; phylum Ascomycota; class Eurotiomycetes; order Chaetothyriales; family Herpotrichiellaceae; species Herpotrichiellaceae sp. UM238. Next base: position 191,568 of record AMYF01000101.1, on the reverse strand, counting down.
CGCGGAAGAGCGAAAAGGGTTTTGCAAGGAGGGAAAGCACGGGAGACACGAACGTTGGGTGATGACTGAAATCGCTCGACTGAGACTAAATGAACAGGACAAGGATCTCTTGAGATTGAGGTTGGGGTTGTGTGCCCAAGATACTTCTTGAGCGATCTTCACACAACTTCTGACACTTCTTCAACCACGCTGACACCACCTTTACATCAAGCGCAGAACCTGAAGAACATCACAACGAAAGAGGCATAGAGCACGTGTCTCGCTCTGAGCATTGCCTCACAGGTCCAAGCGTGCGACAAGCAATCTGGCCCTGGAGTGTAAGATTGAAAGCGTGCTTCGGAAACGTGTGAGCAATGGGCAAAAGGCAGCAGCATCTTTCGCCGTCGTCAAGTTGCGACCCGATCTTCTTGGGAGATCCGCACTGGAGCTACTTGCACCCTCCTAAAGCAGTTGCGCAGGGTGCAATCACTCGGCTCGTGATCATCCAGGTGTTCCTTTGGCGATCTAATTGTGCCGTGCGAAGTCTACAGGAGAAGGACACCCTACATGTCATAGACTAAGGATCCAGATACCACTATGCCTGTGTCTAGAGAAACAGGCTGGCGCTGTCTCCTCGATTGTGATTGGTGCAGCGAATACCTCTTGCGTGTTGCCTTCAAAGTAGTCTGTGACCTAGTAGAAGATTCGGCGGCATATGCCACTTGAGTCTCTGCAAAAATGTAACAACAGCATGACCACGTAGTCCCTGTTCCATGTTCTGTTGGCTGCAGTCGAAGTTCTTATCCATCTTCTGATTTCACCTCAAGTGCTCCACCACAAAGCATAAGGCAATCGCCGGTGCTTCCGGCACCCCTTGGAGCATATCCGGCATCCGGTTGTACGCCTGAAATGAGGCTTGAGATCTATGATGCATAGATCTGCTATCCTTTTGAATCATATAGCAGGTACCTCTGTCTTTTGGTAGTCCGAGCTCCTGATAATTTCAGAATGAGTTTAGTCCATTTTCTGCTCATCTGGCGCACCTCCATTGGGACAGATGCAAGGTCAAGAAGGGGTTGTGACCAAGCCGAGTGAGCTTTGGGTGGGGCCCACGTTGTACCATTTGGGCGGTAGCTTTCACGTTTTGCATAAACGCCGAGGCCTCACCCATAACAGCTATCTGGGCCTTTGATGTGGGTTATGGAAATGCGGCAAATGCATGGCCTTGGAAGGCTTCGCAATTAGTCCAAAGAGTGTAGATGTAGTCATGCAGTCGTCTCCAAAGTTATGTCTTGTAGTAGCTCGAGCCTGTCTCAGTCATGGCTGCTGGACCGAGCCGCTTCTACAGGCAAAGTTCCAATCTGTTTGATCTGCGCGCATGGACGAATACAAGAGTCCAATGAATCACCATGAAGCGTGCCGATATGCCAGCATTCACGGCCGGAGAATATTCGCAGGGTGTCCACTACATTGCCAGAGGTAGAAGCAATCGATCGTCATGCTCACCAACGCAGAAATGATTACATCTATATCTAGAAATTATTGCCAGTAACGCGCAGGAGTCACACCATCAGGACGCCATCAGGGATACCTAGTGTAGCGTAATCGTACAAATCTGGGGTACTGATTAGTTCCTATCGCACCTCTCGGAATGATAAATTGCAATCAGCGCCAATTTCGCCTATCTAGCCCTTCGCCTAGTCAAGATTTGTGTCAACATGCCAGCTGCAAAATTTCCGTCACTGGCGCTTCTATCGCCAAATGGGACATTTCGCATTGCTTTTGCTGAATACCGTCGCAAGGAGCGACAACAAGGGCTCGAAATCACCTCCTAGGAAGATCGGGACCGGAACTTGGAAATGCAAACTTTGCAGCCAACCCGCGTTGAGGAAAGCACGATCTTGTTTATCCCTGAACCTGATCTCTCTGGCAAGGTTTTACTTTTTGGATCGATCGTGAAGTTTAATGGGTGAGTTAAACCTGCTCTTACCCTCATCTATTTTGGAATTGTTGTAGTACTACGGATATAGATCCCATTGGTATATCACCTCTTCCTGACTGACTGCCGAACGTGCACTCCGGGATAGTAAGATGCTCTTCGACAGCGTGCCGATGTTGCAACAGGGAACTGTCAAGTCCTGCGAGTGAACAAGCGAAGACCATGAAGGCGTAGGGGCTAGAACACGCCACTTTTCTCCTTGATGTTCTGCTGCATTGCTGAGGACACGGAAGGCTGGTGGCTGGCCCTCAACCATTTCCTTGAACGTTTTCTCGACTTTACCTGGTGGATATTGAGAAAAGTTTCTCATGTTGTGTATAGTATGACAGAACTAGCTGAGTGGCATGATGGTGGCCGCGAAAATGTTCAGGCCCGGCAAAAAGTCGAGTGGAGTCTTTATGTAAAATATGAACTCCGTGCAGCCTTTTTTCCCAGACAGCAGCGGTGGACTGATGATCTGAGATGGGCTCCTGCAATTCAGGTGAGTGTGCCATGAAAGTCGTGAGCGTCAGTGATTGTAGGCATGATATGGTGAGCGGTCCTTGCATCATTCGACATGTTAATCTAGACGGAGTTGTCGCTGCCTATTGAAGCTAATGGTAGAAGCCGAATGGGTCGAAATTTGGCGACACCCCAACATTCGTTAGAAAAAAAAGACCCTACGTAGGCTAGGGTCCACAAAACCAACGCCGTGTCCGTTGTGGATCGGGAAGCTGACAAAAGCACAACATTGCTCTGTTCACCAGGATACAGCTGCGGCATTTGGCGTGTCGGGCATTATGTAGAGCCCCTGAAACCATGTTTGAGACAGATGTCATGCGTGGTGGCATGAATTTCGAGATGAGCAGACTAGAATTGCTACCACTTGTTCTGCCTAATGAGATGTGGAGAGATGTGCTTCAGTGCCTTGGGCAGCAACTACGCGTTGTGCCTAGATGTCAAACCGATGAAACGAATTGAAAAAGCGGTGCCCAAACAACAATCCTGCCTCATCGATCCGCCCTGTTCCTTTCACCTTGTGCGCCAGTTGTGATGCCACAGCAGATGCAAATTCCTGTAGCCGTGTCCTGTTGGCCCATGCTGAATGTGTCCATATCTGCCGAATGTCCCGACTCAATCACTCGTTATGCTTCCTTATAGCTAATATCACAAAACACATGCAATTGCTTTTGGTATTGACGCTGAACCAGCGCTCCATTGTCCGACGCTCAGCCAAATCACTGTGAACCCGCTTGAAAAGAAAACAGGTGATCGCTTTTATGATGACGAGCAATGCCAATGAGGTCGATATGCTAAGATTTCCGATTCCTAAGACTCCAACTTTGATTTAGACCTGCTGATGCTATTACTTTGATAAAGTCTTTGGCTCGTCGTTGCTCTGCATTGAAATTCTCCTTCTTAAGGTTCGTGTCTGGTCAAACGCTGTGGCATAATCATTCAAGTCGTTCCGTGCCTGTTCTGATATGTGGCGCCGACATGGCCTCGTATTCTTGGTATTGCTGGCACGTGTCGAAGATTGTATCCGATACACAGAAAAGTCGATGGCAGGTGGCAGGTATAGACCAGACCCTGATCCGGTTGACAAGCTTGTGTCAGAACATGTGGGCGATGACGGTGTTGAGCCAGTATAGTTGTCCAGTTCTGCTAGCCTGCACGCTTGAGAACAGAATATTGCGCCATTCGTCTGTGCATCACAGGACAAGCAGAAGTCTCCGAAACAGTCCATCCCGAAGCGAAGGAGTGACGATAACGGACGGTAGGATGAAGATTAGGAAAGGAACTGAGCCTGCTGACGTTCACAGGTGACAGGAGAACGATGATACTCCTTGCAGGCGTGAGTATTGTATCAGAAGTACTTGCTTCAAGCAATCGATTTGCGTCGAATTGAATGGATAGTTGGGACACAGGAGTTTGGTACGAAGATATGAGTAGGTTTTGAATGCTGAAAGACGAACTCCAACCTCATAGGGTAAAGTCAATGGTGTGGCAGAGTGCGCTAATTTCTGTCTTCTGCAGCGCCATTTCAAAGTTTTGTGGGGAAAGCGCCCAGTGGTGGTGCTATCGAAGTGGAGTGACCAGGAAGAACTCAGCACACCTTCGGGCTGATACTGTGCATGGGTTAGTCGTCTAGGCTGCCTTGGAACAAAACCATCAGATAATAATTGGAGCCTGCTTAGTACTCCTGGAAGGTCCGTGCACTTTCTGACCACTGATACCGCTCCGGCTCGCGATCACGCAAGCACGTCAGTTCTTCGCACTACCCACACATAACCTGAACGTGCTCATGGTGCCTGGTCGAAGTTGGCCAGTGCGGTTCATTTGGACTTGTCACAACATTTCGATGTTCTCCTCACTGGGCTTTGGCAACTATTTACGCCACTTCTGCCTTGTCTTGTGGGATCAAGATCATCTTCGGTGATTAATGCTGAATGTTTCTGTCAAACTACTGGGTGACATCTGACAATGCGAGAGCCCACGTGGGCATTCATTTCTCGAAACAGCCTCAGTAGCCGCTGACGCATTGAGTTCGCAATCTATAGGTGGTCAGAGTACGCATGTACTTTTGATAGGTAGCCGGACTCGGAATGGAGATTGACCGACCATTGCGCGTGATTTGGCCAACGTGTGGGGTACCAAGAGCCCGATACTGGTCTACGACGCCTGACTGGCTTGTTCTGGCCAGCAACGCCCCTGGGTCGTGTTCATAGGGAGAAGCCGGCTTTGCATGGAGGCCGATCGTACGGAGTACACGCTCGCTTACACTTTAACCGTCTCATGATATTTTGACAACCCAATGCATAGCGTGGGGTATCTTCCACCTGTCTGCTCAATTCATCTCGCTTCTCTCGCATACTGTGTATATGTCCCTGTCCGAATAAGGTGGCCTGTGACAAATGCTTCGTTTCACTTGGCTGTGCACAGACAATAGATATTCTTCAGCCAGAAGATGCGGCGAAACGGCTGAAGAATAAAGCAAGGGATGTAAACGTGGCAGGTTCTTAGACTGGCTTTCTGGTCTTCGGACGCAGTCAACATGTCATTCTGCATGAAGAGTAAGTGGACAGTTGATCCGAGAACGACAGTTCTGTAGGAATGATGCTTCACTACAAGAGAGGTGCTCCTCACCACCAGAAATTACGAAAACGTCCCCACGATGAGCTGCTGATCACCTAGGGTTCCCACAGAGTTTGCCAGGGGGATTCGTCTCGTTGCGTCCTTGGCACACGGCAGTATCCGCTCGAGTTGTGACTCTTCTCCATAATTCGAGACGCGTACGACCACAGATGTCATGTTGCTTACAAGCCTGACGCTTCAAGAGCAGTGCATGCTGCAATGGTCGTATGCAGTATCACCTTCTATTCTCCGATCGGAGTTGCAAGAGCTTCTACAACGTACAAACGCTCTGTCGTGCGATCCGTCGCATGCTACATGACATGGAAATTTGCACATATTCGCCATCAGACCCCTCACGAGGCTCAAGCAGTTTATTGTCAGAACCGAAACATGATCAGAGGACCCTGCAAGTGGTGGACCAGCGTCCCAAATTGGGATTCGTCCACACTCAGAGACGGCGTTTAGCAGCTAGCAGTAGCCTCGTAGATCTGCTACCGTTGTAGGCCAATGCAATTCAAGGTAAATTGCGAGAAGACCTTGCTCGACTCTCATACGGTACTGTATAGCACACAAGCTCGAGGGCCTTATGCAGGGTTAAATCAGCCAATTCTCACCCCTTGCAGTAGACAAAACAACGCCCGAGCGACCTCCTAGAGCAAGGAATTGTACGTCTATTAGCATCAGATTAATCAGTTACACCTGCCCACCAATAACACGTTGTTAGCTATATCCACGACAAAACAGCCTGATCGTTCCGGTAGCTGGGACTGTGTAAGCGTCTACGTCGTAATCATTTGCATTGCAGGAGGGAGTCCGAAGGCCAGGTATCTGCTGTAGAATATGGCGAGCCTGCAGTAAGCAGTTGAAACTCTGCTTGGACACCATGCGGATGCTCAACACGTGCGACCAATGGAACGTATGTGATACGAGTAACTCTTCGGTCCCATGACGTGAGGTCATTATCAGTGTCCTAGCAGCGGTGCGACGTTGGTAGACTGCGCGCTTCGTTGGCGGTGCCAGACCGGGACAGACCTTTTGAGGGACTTATACTGCCGGCGTATCTCGAAGCCCTCGAAATTGGACGACATTACTATCTTAGTAAAGGGATGGTCGAGAGGACCACCATTGTTCCTAGTTTAGCACTCAAGCAAATCTTTTTGTCCGCTAGAAGAAAAGAAGTCACCGAAAGTACCTGCACAAAATTTATAGATGCATACTGAAAACGTTTCAAAATGACATCCATGCCATGTTACACGGAGTTGAATGGGTAAGCGTCCAGGTACTTGGATGTGAACAATACCCAATAGTTTCGCCACCAACGCCATGCTCTGACTAGAGATTTCAAGAAGTCGTCATACATATTCCATGGTCTCATGTGTCCAGCAACGAGGTCTATAGCTTGATCGTGGTCGTTCCTTGCTCTCCCGTAAACCCAGAAGGTAACTTATCGATGTTCACATACCCAGGGTGGCTATGAGCAAATTGTTTTAGTCCAGCAAACACATCGATGCCGGACAAGGTAATGGTAAGTGGAGTGGAATCATTGAGATCATTGCTTCCTTCGAGCCGCTTTCGTTTCTTGCCTTTCCGGGTTGAGACCGTGAATAGACTCTGCACTTTGACTTCAACCCGGTCCAACTTCGCGTGGCCAGCATCACGCAGGCAGCCAAACCTCTCCTCTACCTGCTTTACGTGCTCGTTCGGGTCACAAGTGGTGCCTTCTTCCTCTGTTGCAACTACGTGGAGTTCACCACCTTGTTCATTGTCATGGAAATCGTTTTCTGATTGTGTAAATTGTGACAAGGAGCCACCGCTTGCCCCAACCTTGCCGCCACTCTTTAGCAGAGTTATAGCCCTCAGGCTCCTTGCTGTGAGTTTTGCAGTCTCCAGGCTCCATCTTTGCTGTGGTCGTGAAAGAGCATTGGGTATTGCCTCGAGGACAACTTTTTTTGTCGCTGCAACATCAAAATTGTGGCGCACTTTTCCGGTTGCATTCTTCACATGCGCTTTAGAGCTTGTAGAACCAGAGATCGCAACATAAATGTAAGGGCAACTGTCTGGCAACGCGATGTACATGATTCGAGCCGAATCTGTTGCGACTTTGCTTCGTCGGGGCACATTCGCGCTCAGAGGCGCGAAGGGCGTGCTTGGAATGAAGTATAACCGTACAATGGACAACCGGAGGGCTTTCATCCGATGGATATGGTAGTGAGCCTTCACGAGTGGCGAAATGTGGCTTTTGAGTTTCTGGACGAACATAGTAGCTGTTATCTCTGGATAGCCAGGGTTGTTGTCGGCAAAGTGCGCAAGCTTTCTCTTCTTGCTTGGCCGCTGTTCTGCTTGCAACTCTATCTTGTTACTCAATGGCACAAGTTTCAACGCAGACCAACGGAGTGCCGAATCGTTCTCTTCAAGGTTCGCGAAGTCGACTAAGGCCAGTTGCTCGTGGGACAGTCCGCGCCTCCAGTCACCATCCACGATGCGATCGATGAGGTCTCTCTTGCTCAAGCTTCCAAGTATTGAATCGCCACACTTGATGCCTTCATAAATTGACTCGAGGTCTTTCCGAGATTGCGCAGGTTCGTGCAGATAGTCCTCTTCTTCGGCTTCGAACAGATCTCGGCTGTACGACAGATATGCGTCATGTTTCGACGATTTCGACCAGGCTATGCAGAGGTCGACTAGCTTGTTTCGCGACAGCCTAGACAGCGATTTTTCGACTGCTGACGGCATTGTTGTCGGCTTAGAGACTGTGTCGGTATATGCGTCGCCAAATCGTTCAAACCAAGTGATCGAGTTGCTATTGGGCTCCGAGAGAGGTTAGTCCCAAACAGCGCTAACCTTCCCAAAGGCAAAACTGCGGAATGACGCATCAGAGCCTGAGCCATCGTTGGCCTTTCGGATCAGGATTGCCCTTTGTGTCGAGCGTATCGTTTTGTGATTCGGAGCAGTTGCTTGACGTACTCTCCATTGCTTGGCATTACACCCATTCATGGTGTTCATGAGCACGCGGTTGCGCATCTTCAGATGTGTAGATTTGGCGAGACAGCGCGTTTGACTTGTCAGCAGCAGCAAAGCGGCCACGTTTTCACGACATATCCAGCGGTGATTATTGTCCATTTCTGGCAAAGGAGAGCGGCGACCGGCCACAAAGCCGGCTTTTGGGGGCTCTCTATTTCCGAAAGCATCCAGGCCAATAATAGGGCAGCTGGACAAGCGTCCCATTATTGGCTTGCGTAGAACTGCCGAGGAAGGGCGTGGAACATTTGATAATTGTCTCTGACGCTCACACAAAGTTTATGATGCAAAATGTAGAATTCCTTTCCTCCTCAGCTTTGCCATTCAGAGTTACCGTCGTGTTGCATTGCGGTTTGTGTTTTCACTCACTGCTTCCTGACTACGTTGTCCAATTCAGGAGAAGAGTCCGATGAAAGCCTGAATCTTGGTAGACAGGCATTTTTGCAGTATCGACAAAGCGTAGCACGCTTCAGCGTCTTACCCACAAGTTTTCGCGTTAATCTCGGCTAAAAGAGCCTTCGCACATTCCCAACGGACCCCGGCCGGACGCTTTAGTCAGAGAAGCCCCGCCAGCTCCTGTGATCTAATCACCACCCGCCTTTGCTCAACCTGCATCTTTCTCAGCCCTCATTCTGAAAAGACCATACACCTCACCCACGTTCCAAGTTGTCGCCTCAAACCGACAAAATCTGATCAGTGCACGAGCAACGCATAACTTTCGCATGATTTCATGATCGACGAAGGCTCAATCCTGCAATTGTCACACAACCCAGTGAGGACGGGACGACCACCTTTCGGCTCGATCGATCGTCAGAAGCCATTTGGATGTTATGTCGGGTTATCGCGGTCGCCATGGGCCAAATTTCTCGCAATACCTCAGTGACCTCAATACATTGAGTCCGCAGGACAACCAGTTTTCGGAAGAAAACGACTTCAGCAATGACCTTGCGATGTATACCAATACCGATTTCACAAACCTTGATATGCCATCACTCGGCGAGGATGGCGCATTCAACTTTGATCTATCCCCTGAGACTCAGGATCAAGACAATCTCAAATACGAAGATCTGTTGAGCGGTACAGCATCGTCGACAGACTTTCCCAACTTTCGCTCCATAGATGCTGCCACCGTGCCACAATCGCAGTCCTTCTACACCACCTACAATACGCCGATACAACTCGCGCCTGCACCAGCGCCTGGCTTCTCTCAAGCAGATCAGATATCTCAAAGCACACAGCCGCGAGACAATGCTAGACGATCCCGGGCAGGCACAATTCAATCACCAGATAACCTATCGGCGGAGGAGAAGTCTCGTGTTGCAGCCGAGGAGGATAAAAGGCGACGGAACACCGCCGCTAGTGCTCGGTTCAGGGTGAAAAAGAAGCAAAGGGAACAAGCTCTGGAGCGTACACTGAGGGATACCCAGGAGAAGAATTCGAAGCTCGAGGCCAAAATAGCACAGCTAGAGTTGGAAAACAAGTGGTTGAAGAACTTGATCACCGAGAAGAATGGCCTCTCATCAAAAGAGGAGATTGCAGCTGCCTATGAAAAGCATCGCAAGGAAAGTGAAGAGCGTGATCTGAAAACCGAACCAGATCATACAGTTGGTGTAGGGACCGATTAGGTTCAAGCAAAGCTGTAGCAAAAGCGAAAATTTGATAGTTTCTAATCTTCTCTAAAGATACCAATCGAGAGGCCCTCGACGGTGGGTTGCTCAAAGTACAACTAGAGAAAGAGGTCTACGGATTTCAACGCAGTGACCCGTAGCGTGTTACGAGTAGTCCACGATAGTGAGGTCGACGAAATGCTGAAAGTGATCTTCGAAGCAATAGCGAGAAAAAGTTCAAATCGGCTTTGTGTTCGAGAATTCGGGACTGTGGGCAGATGGGTGAGAGGCTCGAAAGTGCATTAATAATGCAACCAGGAAGCACGACGCTGTGATTTAAAGATTTCAGGGCGAATCAGGCATTGGATGGCCCGCAAAGGGGTGGGTGCTCTGAAGGGGTCTTCGAAAGGCTGCCAGGCAAGTCTTCGTGCCTAATCGCGCCTAGCGTTTATGCACTTTCGTATCATTGCAAACCGCCTGCGATCAAGGCTGCGGCACATATCCGATTTCACTCCAAACCGCGCCTACTTTCCCTTCTATCTCGACACATACAAATCGTACGTATCTTCTCCCAACTTGCATACTCTGAGCAGTAGGCAGCAACCAGAGTGTCCTACGGCTCTCGCGTGAGACCTATCGCAATCTCCGTCCACAACCCCGCCACATTCTTTGCGACTGGTTTGCCTCACGTTTTCTACGCTCCCAGAGCGTCAATACTCAGCTCAGAGACGCAATCATGTCAGTCACAGTGGGAGAGCTTGACAACACCGTCAAGACTTTCCAAGAAGGAAAAGGCGATGCCCAGAAACAAGCGCAACAACAGCTGAACGAATTCAAATCCAACCCAGATGCCTGGTTGATGGTGGACAAGATTTTGCAGGAGGCCCAGTACATGCCAACGAAGTATCTTGGTCTGCAAGTGCTGGATGATGTCGTCAATACGAGATGGAAGATTCTGCCACGAGATCAGTGCCTGGGAATCAGAAACTTCGTGGTCAGCCAAATTCTTGAAGCATCGGCGTCCGATGAATCCTTAAAGGCAAATCGCGTCTTCGTCAACAAGCTCGACTTGACCTTGGTCACGATATTGAAGCAAGAATGGCCTCAACACTGGCCTACATTCATCAATGAGATCATTTCCTCTTGTCACAGCAGTCTCTCTGTCTGCGAAAACAATATGACGATCCTGCGACTATTATCTGAAGAGGTCTTTGATTTCTCGGCCGAACAGCTCACGTCGGCCAAGGCGAAGAACCTGAAACAGACCATGTGTCAAGAGTTCTCCAACATCTTCCAGCTCTGCAACGAAATCTTGACCACCGCAGACACAATACCACTGGTCAAAGCGACTCTTGAAACCCTACTCCGATTCCTCAACTGGATTCCTCTCGGCTTCATCTTTGAAACCAATCTCATTGATACCCTAATCAATCGCTTCCTCGAGATCGACCACTTTAGAAACATAACTCTTAAATGTTTGACGGAGATTGGCAGCTTGCAGCTCGGTCAACAGTATCAATACGATGAGAAGCTTGTGCAGATGTTCACAGGGACTTTAACGGTGGTCGCACGAACGATTTCAGTCGATTCAAATTTCAGGGAACTCTATGCACGCAGTCGGTCAAGTGAGCAAGAGTACATTCTCAACCTGGCCTTGTTCTTGTGCAACTTTTTCGGAGCTCATCTAAACATCGTCGAGAAACTGCCCAACCCGGACTATCTGCTCCACGGCCACTTCTACCTGATCAAGATCAGCTTGATTGACGATCGAGAAATCTTCAAGATATGCCTAGAGTACTGGACGAAGCTGGTGCAGGAGCTGTATGAAGAGATGCAGCAGCTTCCAATGACCGAGCTGAATCCTCTAGTGAACATGGGTGTTAGCGGTCTAGCGAACGGCGGTGCACCACACCCTAGCGCGCTTGCCAATTATCCTCTACGAAAGAATAAGTACTCTCAGGTCCTGACTAGCTTACGGCAGGTAATGGTAGAGAAGATGGTGCGGCCCGAAGAAGTTCTTATCGTTGAGAACGATGAAGGAGAGATCGTTCGAGAATTCGTAAAGGAAAGCGACACAATTCAGCTATACAAGACAACAAGAGAATGCTTGGTCTACCTCACCCACTTGGACGTCGTTGACACCGAGAACATCATGAATGAGAAGCTGCAGAGACAAGTCGACGGGACGGAATGGTCTTGGAACAATTGCAATACGCTTTGTTGGGCGATCGGTTCGATATCTGGCGCTATGAACGAAGAAACAGAGAAGCGCTTCCTAGTCACAGTCATCAAGGATCTACTCGGTCTTACGGAGATGAAGCGAGGCAAGGACAACAAAGCCGTGGTGGCCTCGAACATCATGTATATTGTCGGGCAGTATCCGAGGTTTCTGAAGGCGCACTGGAAATTCTTGAAGACGGTGGTCAACAAGCTTTTCGAGTTCATGCACGAGTCTCACGAGGGTGTACAGGACATGGCTTGCGATACTTTTATCAAAATCGCGAACAAGTGCAAGCGACATTTTGTTGTCCTGCAAGCCGGGGAGAATGAGCCGTTCATTGAGGAGATCATCCGAAACATGCGAAAAATAACCTGCGACTTGTCACCACAGCAGGTCCATACCTTCTATGAGGCTTGCGGCTTCATGATATCAGCACAAGGCCAGAAACCGATACAGGATCGCTTGATCGAGAACCTCATGGCACTCCCTAACCAAGCCTGGGACAACATCATTCAACAAGCGAATGAGAATCCGGCAATCTTACAGGATGGTGAGACTATCAAGGTCATTGGGAATATAATGAAGACCAACGTTGCGGCGTGCACATCTATTGGAAGCTATTTCTACACACAAATTGGTCGCATTTATCACGACATGCTGAACATGTATAGAGCTTCGAGTCAGCTGATTTCAGATGCAGTTGCCTCTGGAGGTAGGTCAAACCCATCATCTCACGAATCTGTTGTTGACAATCATGCAGGAAACGTCCAGACCAAGACACCGAAGGTCAGAGGTCTCCGAACAATTAAGAAGGAAATTCTGAAATTGGTCGACATCTATGTACAGAAAGCCGATGACCTCCAGATGGTCAATGATAGCATGGTTCCGCCTCTGCTAGATGCCATTCTCCTCGACTATCAACGCAACGTCCCTGATGCTCGCGATGCAGAGGTTTTGAGCGTCACTACCACGATTATTCACAAGCTTCATGTACGTTGGACACCTAAGCGCTCTCGCCACATGGTCAGAGCTTGCCAGCCTATTGAATATACTCCTGCTGACTGCTCGCAGCAATTGATGGAAGACAAAGTCGCTCCGATCTTTGACAGCATCTTTGAATGCACCCTCGACATGATCAACAAAGATTTTCACGAATACCCCGAGTTCCGCGTGGAGTTCTTCAAGCTTCTTCAAGCCATTAACCTATTTTGCTTTGGTGCCCTGCTGAAACTGGACGGGCGCCAGTTCAAGCTCATCATCGATTCTTGCATGTGGGCCAGCAAGCACGATAACAGAGAAGTCGAAAACACGGGCCTTGCGATGTGTCTTGAGCTCATCAACAACATGGCCGAAGTCGACTCTCAGACATCAGGCATCTTCTTCCAGCAGTTCTATATTCCAATACTCCAGGATGTCTTCTATGTCGTGACGGACTCGGACCACAAGTCGGGTTTCAAATCGCAATGCATGCTACTGTCGCGCATGTTCCAACTTGTTGAGTCTGGCAGAATCTCAACACCACTATACAAACCTGACCAAGCCGCTGCTGGCACTAGCAACAAGCAATTCGTCCAGGAGTACACAGCCAATCTGCTACAACAAGCATTTCAAAATCTACAGCAAGCGCAAATTCACCACTTCGTCTCAGGACTATTCAGCCTTAATGAGGACCCGAACAAGTTCAAGACACACATCCGAGATTTCTTGATCTCGCTCAAAGAGTTTGCTGGAGACAATGCAGATCTATTCGCCGAGGACCGGGAGCAGGAAAAGAAGGACCTTGCTGACGCAGAAAGAGAGCGAGCAATGAAGGTCGGTGGACTGATCAAACCGGCAGAGCTAGATCAGGACGACGACTTGTGACTAGATGAAGAACTGTCTTATGAGCACAACAAAAGTCGGAACGCAGATAGACCGTCTGTCGAGCATTATGCTCTCGAAGAGTCCGAGACACCTGGAGAAGCACTCCATGACGGATGGCTCTTCTACAGAGTTTAGGATACTGAGATCGACTTGTAGCTTCCGAGCAGGGGGGTCAAGGGCTAGAACATTTCGCCAATCGAAGTACAAGAGGAGTGCTCGTGTGTTTTCAAAAGATACCAAAAAGCAAGCAAAGCATGGATAGATTTGCAAATCGTGCACTTGTAGCAAGAGCGACAAGGCGCAAGCATCGTAAGGAGACAGAAAGACAGGCAGGCAAGCATTAAATAAGATTATCAGTGAGAGCGACAGATGTATTGGTACCATTCCCCTTCATTAATTTTTGTTCTGCATCGCTCAAGTGCGCCTGTGTCGGACATTGGTAGAAACAGCCCGGAGATTTGCGGTTCGCTCGCCACGTTTGGAGCAAGGGGTACCTAAGCCTTTCGAGGAGGGGGCGTAAGGAAAGTCGTCACCCTTCCTCATAGTTTGGCGTGGGCAATTCATAATTGTTTGCAGTTTCATTGAATAGCTTCGCTTACCTCCCACGATGGATTCCCTAACCCGACCTGCATATTCTCGTTGCTAGCAGGATTCGACCGTGTGCCCATCATTTGTCAGCAGTTGAAGACGTCGTTTCACAAATCCGCCTGCAACAGTCCATCCTACGAAAACCCAAGACATTCCACCGAAAAGCGTAAAACGAAGCCCGCTCAAGCAAGGTCTAAGACCGCACCCAACCACGATACATCAAAACAAGATAACACGTCAACTTCACGGCAACTGGCGCCCTGTCTCTACTCAAGTCAATATGTCTTCGTCCCCTGCTCGCAGAGCACTACCACCTAGTCAACGGCCTCTTCAGCAATCAAGGATACGCGGCAGCGGGAGGGCGACCCCCGAAGGCGGCGCAACACAAACTATCACGTCTGTGCCTCCACAAACAGATGGCCTAGTTCTCCGTCTACGAGGCGAGCACCAAACACAGCAGTCTCAAGAGCCAGAAACTTCTACGCCGAGGAGAACGATACAATGGGCGGAAGATGTGGTTGATAACGAGGGGTTAGGTCGGAAGACGAGTAAGGTGTGTTGTATATTCCATAAGACGAGACAGGTCGGGGACAGTAGCAGTGATTCAGATTCTAGCAGTGATGACGGAAGCAGTTCGGGTGCTGATGATGGAGCCGCGAGGCCAGTTGGTAGACGAAGAGGAAGGAGGCGAGGGAGAAAGCATGGACACGATCATGGGGATGGGGACGGGTGCGGACATGGCCGTGGAGACGGTGATGGGAAAAGGAGGAAGCCGAGCCCAAATGCGTATGAGAGGATGCCAAGGTATGATGTCAAGCCATTAGAAAGGCAGCCTAAAAGCTGAGGCGGGCGATATGATCGAAGGTCTGTAGCGGTCGACAAGGTGACATCCGATTCAGATTGGAGCACAGCAGGAGCGCTTCCTATTTTCAGGCGGGCTTTTTGCGAAATTCACGACATGCAAGACATCGCTGAAGAAGCTGCGACTTATGCAATGTGGAAAAGCGTCTTGGAGAGCATCTCTCATTGAGACATGTCATGCATGACATGAGGCTATCATGTTGGTGCTAATCCGTCACAGTGACGCCAGGTTGGAGGGTTAGCCAGCGTGTCGTGCCAGCTCAGCCTTTTTAGGTGCTTTGTGATGAGAACAATGGCTTCAAGGGCATTTTGTTCTGCAAACCATAAAGCGAACCTATCTTTCGAAGAAGATTGTTCGCAACTAAGAAGCATCGCACAAAGTTGATGAAGCATTTCATATTATTACAGCTGAATGAGCTTTGTAAAGGAGAGGTGAACATAAAAATTGGTCAGCCTGATTTAGTCAGGATCTATCAAAGTACCGCTAGACTCAGCAATATCAGCAGGACAAGATGTGCAAACGATGCCCTTACCAACGCACTTACACCCACCTCGTCGAACCTGGGATCGAGGACTGCGAGAAATCGTGCGCATCTGTAACTGAAATTGACGTAGCGCAGGAGGCACGTCCCGAACAGTATTCAGCTTGTCAGCAGGTATCAGCTGACCACGTCAAAGAGGGTGAGTTTCATCCAGAATCCTGTAACGTCCTCCGACAGACACAATTCATGGGTAAGCCATTGCTGGTCAATGATCCCCTCATGAGCATGTCTGCCATTGCATACCCGAGCAGCTCCCCAACGGCGCAGGACTTCGCTGCTACGCACCTACATATTGGACGCGCCAACATTCGAGACGGCAGGCGACAAGACCTCTACTTGCGGTGCAACACTGCAAATTTGGTCACGAAGGCTTCCGAAAAGTCCGCGCCAGCTAGAGGACCAACCCCGTCCGCCACGACGAGCAATGGGCCACCCCAGTATCATGCATCCTCCGTTAAGGCTGTTGCACCTCCAGCCATCTGGCCAGCAAGTGATGTGCTGTCAAAATCAGGACTCTTCATCACGCCACCCAACAGTCCTGCACTTACCCCAGCTCTGTCACCTGATGTCCCTAAATCGTGGGATACAATATCGACAAGTACCTACGAGGTGTACGAGCCAAAGACTGCAGACGCTGTATTGGCGCGGCCAGCCCCATATCAAAAAATAGCAGCCCGTGCTCCTGCAACCGTAGCTTACTTTAAACCATACAACGATAAGACACCCCTAAAGCCAACATTGACAGCTTCTGTCGAGGAAACCGATTGCATATTTGTAGACGTAGCATCATCCGAGCAAGAGCCAGAGCCACCAGCTGAGGTTACTCCTTCGAAAACGCCCTCGGACCGCAAATTCTCCTTCGACTTCGATTCTCCAGACGACTGGGAAGTGGTGACAGCTTCGTCTAGCTCCAGGTCGTCATTACCCAAGGGAACCAAAACCCTCCACTTGAAGGCTTCCGTGGACCCTCAAGCATCATCCACAAGTGAAAAGCTTTTGCCAAAGGTTAGCGTTGATTCCACTGAGAACTCAGGGACCACTAGTCTCGATTTTGGGCCCAAGGTCTCAGCAGCCTCACCAACAGTCCCAGTCCCTACGACGAGATACTACGGCGGTGCGCTTCTCGCTTACGGGAGATTCATCTCGAGGCGAAAAACTCCGCATGGCACGATCAAGCTGCCAAGCCACGGCAGAAGGGACAGGTATACGGATGAGGACGATTTTGAGATGAAGGAACTGTATGAACCTGGTCATATGGAGGCGAGCGTTAGCAAAAAGGGTACATATTAATCTTGGCAAAGGCAGGGCCAAAAAAATACGGAAGGGTGCCTCCTTGCAGAGAATCTCCATAGAACAATTCATTCCCGGTGATATATCGCCCGTAGCTGCGTTAATTTTTTTCTCGTTTCCCATCAGTTATGCTTTAGGTGCGAATGCTTTCTCGGGCATCCGCTCACTGTGTTGCCTGATGGCCTGATTGCATGTCCTGCCCGCAAGCCATGCTGCACACATCTGGTTGCCATGGCAACGTCAACAAAATGTGTGCGCCTTGTAGGGAGCTTTCTGTACCCGGTTTGCACCGCACAAGCGCATTCACATCCGATCATACATGAAAAGAGGACGCGGCTACGCGAGCTGAGCTTATCATGCCAACAACAAGATGAGGCGTTCAATCGCGACGCCGTGCCCACTGGGAAATACTCAATACAGAAACCTCGAAGATACAAACGCTGAAGACACGACCACTAACATAGAATATACGACCGCATTTCAGGCGTCTTTCCGACATGTGAAGCCAAAGAGAGGCCCGGTAGCGCTCCGAGGAAACGCAAACTTTGTCGTCCATGAGGACGAGGAGGCGGTAGCACAATCAGGGCAATCGGCCTTGAAGTCCCCAGTAACCAGATTCGCACGGCCTGCGAGACGCATTCTACCCTCTGCGCAGGTACCAAGAGACCCGCAAGCATTACGCATTTCTGCAGAGGGCGAGTTGAATGGCGAAACAGCGCAGAATACAAGACTGCAAGGAGATGCAGCGGCACTACGACAACCACCCACGAGGATATCCATCCTTCCACCAGCGGCAAAAGAGGGAGATTGTCGACGCCATGAGCCGGAGCGTAATGTCGCTGGCAAACTGGCAAGGAGAAAGACTCTCTATATGCCCTCCGAAGACACAACGCAGCCTACAATGTGGATGGGAATATTTAGTCCGGTCAAGAACGAAGTCGCCCAAAAACATCATGATGAAGAGTTAGTTTCTGCTGAACTGACCGGTATAGCTGCTCAAATGGCCGAGAAGAGAAGGAGGAGGACATCAACGGCCCCAACAAAAGCGAGACGAATGCCCCTTGAGTGCAACGATACAGCACAAGGGAAGGCAGGCCGCACAATAGACAGAGTGGGCGCCTCCTCTGGAAAGGAGAATCTTCCTCCAGGAGCCGAACAGCCCTCGGCGAAACATAAGGAAGGAGTGGCGACAAAAACAAGGCGGAAACCTCCACCTGTTGTCGACAGAGACGCGCAGAGAAAGGCATTCTTGTCTCAAGCCCGCCTTGAGCACCCGTCGAAGCCCAATGAGAGATCACCTTGCAGTCCTCCTGACGTGGTGACCATGTACGAGATTGGGACGAAGATTGAGTCTAAAGAGCCCAACAGACAAAATAAAACAGTCATCCGGAATACCGGACCTTGTGTACCTCAAAAAGCCGATCCACAGAATCGAGCATCACGTTCAAGGACGATCGTATCAAATGGTATCAAACATGCAAAGTCAGCCACGGCAGAAATCCCAGCTAGATTCGTACGACCAGTACTGCTCGACCAACGCCAAATGCTTCCTCAAATACCGCTCGTCGAGCACATCGACAAACCCGAACTATACGAGGAAGACTGGTTAGGTCACCAGGAAGTTGTCCTCACACAAATTCTAAACAGCCTGTTTCAACAAGCAGAAGTCAACAAGCAATCATCGACTCGAGACGAGCAGAGGGATCAGCTTATCAAGATGTACAACACCCCTGAGATTGTTCTAGTCCAAAGCAGATTGCAAGCAGCTGCCCTCTATGGCTCTCTCAGCATGACCCACGAGGCTATGTTCCAATTGCACAACCTGGTGAGCGACGTGGGAAGGAGGAAAGAATTTATCACGTTTTGGCTCGACAACTACGACACCGATGCGCTAATGGTAGCGCTTGAAGTCGTGACGGGAAAGCAAGTCCCAAATCAGGCTGTGAAAGGGTTTACCGGCTCAAGTCCAAGAGTAGTCGGCCCTCGCAAGGCACTTGCTCAATTCATCGAAGCATTCCTGTTGCGGAACGAGGATGCAGGGTTCAAGCCTGCTGGCAGCGGTCCTGTGAACGATTTAGGTAGCAGGACCATTCTTCGCTCCTTGATGCTCATCAAAGCTTTGGATCTCCTTCAGGAAAGGCGCATCTTTTCTGGCAGATGCCTCTTCCGCATCAACGCTGCACTCAAGAGTTCCACCACAGCAGTAGAAACGTTGATGCGAATGCTAAATCCTGCTGTTGGTGACCCAATTCGAGCGCTTCGACAACTGGGATATGCGGTCTCATACGAGCAGGAACCAATGCGGGAGGTTACATACAATATTGACAATATTGCTGTGGACTTGCGTGACGGAGTGCTGTTGACTCGATTGGTCGAGCTGTTGTTGTACAGATCAGCGTCAAAGGATTTGAAAGGGACACATGGCAACAAGACACACCCCGTTTACATGCATGGGGGCGAGATGCTTGTGATTGAATCCGAGAGTACCTGGCCACTGAGCCGTCACCTCAAGCTACCATGTATTAGCCGTGCGACCAAGATATGGAACGTGCAAATCGCGCTTGGTGCGCTCAGCAACATCGCAGGTGTCAGCACGCTTATCGAAGATGTGACCCCAGATGACATTGTTGACGGCTTCAGGGAGAAGACGATCAAACTGCTATGGGCTCTTATTGGTCAATACGGACTGTTCAGGATAGTGGACCGAAGTGACCTTAAGCAAGAGATCTGGAGGTTGAGTAAATACTCAAAAATCGCGCCCAATCTCGATATGCTAGACGAAAATGAAGACGCGCAAGCACAGTGCGAGCACCTCCTGCAGGCCTGGATGAGGGCTGTTGCTCTGTCGAAAGGTCAGTTGGTTCGGAACTTCAGTACCAGCTTTTCTGATGGTCAGGTATTCAAAGCAATTCTTGACGAGTATGAACCATACTTGATCGAGATTGACACGCCAAACCCACGTACTCTGCAAGAGCGTCTTTTGCGATTAGGTTGCAGCAAGCAATTCGCGAACTTGTTGCCAGCTGGGAAAGGGAGCGTGCATATCTTCGGCAAGGGTTTCGTCCTCGCCGCACTGGCCTTTTTGTGCTCGCGTGTCGTGGAACCATCGAAGCTGTGCCGCAAAGCAGTCACGATCCAAAGATGGTGGCGGAGACAATGGCAGGCGGTTGTGAAAGGCAGACAGGCTGTTAAGCGTGATCTGGCCGAGGCATGTGCTAGATCTGTCAAGCTGAGGCTGGAGTCAGGCGGTGACACGACGTCAGATCCTGTCAATCTGACTTTAGGGGACTGTGAGACGACCGATATTGTAGGTGATATCTGGTCGTCTCTGTGACCTTGCACAGCTGACAGATGCCACGAGACTTTCAAAGGGTATGCAGCTTTGCCGATATCATAGATATCTAAATGACAGAAGCCAATGACAACTACAGCGATTACGCACATCCAAAGTAGATTTCGTCACCATCCTGAACGCTTTTCCGAAAATGCCCTTCAACCTTGACAGCAAGGGTGGTAGCCCCCTATTCCTCAATTCCATACAAGGCAAATATCGTTGTTCCTAGGAGAAGTCCTACGTCTCAAAGAAAGATGACTTCACTGAATCGCGCCCGGGATTTAACCGACAGTTCAAGCGGCAGGTGCGTTCTCGGGTATGCCGCGCCACAGGCCGTTTGCCCGCCATAGTTATGCACAACCAACGCTTACCATGGTTTGCCATTAACCAACTTGCGCATATTGATTTTCATTCCTCTTTGTCAAAATCCGTCTGCTTTTAACTGCAACACGATTCTGCGCAACTGAAACGAAACATCTTCGCCACGTGAGGCTTCTATTGCAGGCAACCGTTCCAGCGATCTCTTGGCTGGACCCCTGCTCGGCGATCATGATCACGAACAACGTCAAAGGGTCTCGACCACGTTTCGACGATTCGTGGCATTGGTCCCGAACTTCTAGACCCGTGTCATCTCGATGGGTCCACTCGTCATCCAGTGTGCTGGTAACGAGCTATTCCCGTTTTTCGGTAACGAACCATAGTTAAGATATTCAAGGAAAGGGGTTCCTTGCCGTCCTGTCAGTTGAAGTGCCATTTGAGGCCCTTGGTTGTGGTCTAGATGTAAGTCTTGGTTCTACGTTGTCGTCAATATGCCGACACAAGTTGGTGATGGGAAGGGATATGTAGTCAGTCATCTGCCTGTTCTTCCTCCCAAGTTCTGCTTATGAGAATTTTTGGTTCCTATAGTGCTTGCTGCATTCCACGTATCACGAGTCGCAGACTTCGATAAGGAATATCAAGCAACTACACAGGATAAATTCAAGCTAGATTCATGCACACTTTCACAATGCACACCTCATTGACATCGCTACCGTCCGAGCTGATGGCGTTGATCCTGGCCAACCTCCCATTAACTTCATTGCTGTCATTCTCCGCAACAAGCCGCACAAATCGAGCTCTAGCGGAGAACCTGCTACAAGAGCTCAATCTAGCTGTGTTTGCGAAAGACATACATGCTCGCCTAGCCCTGATGGCTCATGAGGGAGATTCTTTGGGGTTCAGCGTCGTCAAAACAACCAATCTGTCAGCTGAGAAGCCAGTAAAGAAGTCGCATCCCGCAACGATGCTCCGGAAGCAGATATCTGCTCAAAACCAAATCGCAGCTGGTGTTCTAGGACACAATATCATGCAAAATATCCGGTCACTGACTTTGCTAATGTACGAGCTTGCCTCGGAGGAACTTGCTTCGACCATGGCTACCAATCTCCCCAAGCTTCGACACCTGGAACTACGATTCTGCCACAGATACGTTCACGAGCAACCCCTCTCGGCCAACTATTGGCGAGAGGCACCAGAAGGCAATCCTTGCTGGAACGCGCTTGTTGGGTTAGGAAGTGACAACCAACAGAGGCTGCGACTCCGAAACTTACAGTCTTTGAAGATCCAACGGGCCGGACTCACCTCAGTACAGCTTCGAACATTTATCCAATCAAATCCTCAGCTCAAGAAGTTGCACCTGGAGAACGTGACAGGAGTCGACCTGGACTTTGTCCAGTGGCTCGGCACTCACTGCGAGAGTGAGACTTCCAAACTCGAAAAGATTGTCCTTGAAGGGTGTGCACAGCTTAAGATGCGGAAGATTGAGGATTTTGCATGGTTGGCTGGGATTACGGAAAGTTCTGTTAAGTGTTTGAGTCTATACAAGTGTATGAATGTGCGGCATCAGATGTTGGTTGATCTGATTGACGATCATGGCGGCGAAGACGGGCTGGATCTGAGTGCGCTGGAGAGGATTGTGCCTCCGAGGGGCCCGGCGAGGCGATTTGGCATCGTGGAGGGCCCAGTTTTGAAGTCGCTGCCTGTTCTGATGCAGACAGGAGTCGATGGCGCTGATGAGCAGATCAAGGAGATGGACAGCATTGACGTTGATCCTGATTTTATGAATCCGGTGCCAGTGGCTGCGATGTAAGACGACTCGGGAGGCAGCTTGGCCTACATCTTTTTTCGGACAATTGAACTTAACAAATGAGGCGCTAATCCAAATTGGGGTTGCAGCTTGAACTAAATTCTTCTCAAACAAACTTGATACTTTTCAGGCTTCCGACCATCAACACCTGCGTGCCTCATAACAATGAACACGTTTGGTGGGTGCCAACACAATGTCTACTGAAAATGCTGAAATAAAAGACTTTCCAAGCCTCGCCCTTCAATCGTTGCATCACCGAGACAATATCCGTGTTTCTGCGTTGCCAAAATACCTCCAAGGTGTGTCAAAATTCCAACCGGCACTGACGCAAGGTCCACGACCTGCAAGCCCAGCTTCGTCCTATTTTGCGATGCAGTGACCCTCCTGAAGTAGATAATACACATCAGCGGGTTGGACAGCCATTCACGATACCTAGAGTACTAACGATGCAGACATTTATGAAGCGCAAAATCCCGAACGCAAAATCAACGAGGAACAGATAAGCCTGGGGAGCCGAGCTAATTCCAAATGGGTTGGAGAACACGGCGCCGACCAGGACAGGCTGTTTCAGCTCCTCCTGCATAGAGAATGGATCACTGATGAGATGATCCAGCACGGCAAATGCTATCCACCCTTCCTGCTGGAACGAGCCCGTGTCTATGAAGCACTGCAATATGATGATCTTGCAGCCTTTGACGCGTTTGTTGTGTACACCCTCTGCCAGCGGGAGCTCAGTGACGAGTTTGTCACCGACATGGTTGCTCATGACCAGGATAGACAACCATGGTCCCCTAGTGTCGAGGCTGTACATCAGCTTAAAGTCTCGGCACTTGCAATGCTCGTGCGCTGTTTGTCACACATGGGCGCAAGAGCAGATGCTGTCAAGATGCGGCAGGAATTCAAGGAGGAAGTTAGCACGTTTGGCTACTTAAATCCGGACGACTGGCCACTTGCAAGAATACCTGCCTGGATGACAACGATTCGCCCTGGCCGCAGCATAGACGATATCGACAACATCCTTGATACCACGCCAAAATCACATTTTGGCTATTCTCGTCGCGAGATCTACCCTTGGTCAGCGTACGAGCCATCTCGCAACACTCCAGAGGCTGCGCAGGAGATCAACCAGTATTTATCCACTGTAACGTCCGATCTCGAGGCCAAAGTCACAGCTCTACCGGCGTTCGATGAGTCTGGAAACGCTACCGAGGGGAAGTCGTATCAGCTCGGGCTGTTCGCGAAGAATGATCTTGAACCAGGTAGAGAAGTGCTAAACGAAAAATCCATCCTGACGGCGATCAGACCTCTAGAGGACGCCATATGCGATGCGTGTGGACAGGAACTAGAAGAAATACCGTTCCAAGACATAAGGCAGTGCGACGGTGATGACTGCGATGTTACTTTTTGCTCCGAGGAATGCAAAGAGAGGGCTGTGAACGGGTATCATAGACCAAGGGTAGAAGAGGAACAATGTGAAGATGACGACGAGGAGTCCGAGGGGCGCATAGCTGAACATTCTGGCGATGAAGAAAGTGCCATGAAAGATGAATGTACGGCAGAGCATGACAGGCATCAGCAAGACACAGACATCACGCCAACGAGCACAGCCCCTTTCTGCGGCAATACAGATCTCTCAACAATTGGCCGACCAACTAACACCACAACTCCGGAATGGGATCTCTACTTCCTCTTACTCACTCGTACAGTCGCCATTTCCGTCACCAAAAGCATCCACCCACTGTCTCTCGTGGAAACAAAATACCTCTGGGGCGACTTCAACCCCTCTCCCTTCGCTCCCAATAGCCCCCATATCCCGTCCCAAACACAAAATTTCAAGCGCACCCTTCCCTTTTCTCCCCTCCACAACCTCCAATATACACTCGACTTCTTCACGACCCTTTCCCTCTCCGAACCGCGGGCCACCCCGTACTCCGCGCACTGGCTGCGGCACTTCGACTTCTGGATCCTGCAAACCCTCATCGCCAAGTTCCGCGGTGTCGCGAATGCAACGCAGAGCACGTACGATGGCAAACCAGAGATAGCAAGCGTGCATCCAGGGTGGTGTCTGGCGAATCACAGCTGTGATCCAAATGTCCGGTGGACGCCGAAGGGAGTAAGGAAGTTCATTGTCAGGAATGCGGAGGAGAGGGCGAAGGATCAGCGGCACGGCGTCGAGGAACCAGAAGGAGAAAAGTGGACTGGGATTAAGGCGGGAGAGGAGATATTCAGTCACTACACCGACATTCGCCTGCCTGCGCAGGAAAGAAGGGAGAGATTGAGGGAGGTGCTTGGTGGCAATTGTCGGTGTCAGAGATGTGTTGCCGAGACCCGAGAGATGTGAGGATCGGGAAACCTCATTGCCGGCATTCCAGCCAGATAAGCATTGCAGTGCAGGGCCCACCTGCTCCCACATACTGATTCAGGGTAGCTCTAACTAATTTGGGCTTATGCTCCCAGTGACCTGCATGGATTACACACATTGTTGTTTTCAGCAGGGCTATGTCGATGTCTCCGACCAGCCCTGAGCTCCGCCTCCGGGTGCGGGCCGACGGCTTGAGCCCGCCTGGTATCTCAGCTTGCATTCTCTTCCCAGCGCAAATCGCTCTCGTCTTGGTTAGCAAAGTGAAAGCTGTAAGGCGTCCCCTCTACTCTGTATTTCGGGAGACAGCTTTCCATCAAGAGGTTCGGGCACTACTGCCATTGCCGTCAGGTTGTCGAGCGTGCTCGCCTCAGCTTGTAGGTGGCTCTGTTGCTGATGGCGTTTTCAAGCTCATACTGTCTCTTTCATCAAGTAATGGAGCAACGAGTTCTTCGTCACTTCGTTAGTTTTGGAGCCTCCTTGTGATTACATCTGTGCTTGGAGCCATGGTAGCGAAAGAGAGTATCTTTGAGCAATTCCCTATCACGCCTGCCAGACTGGAGATCCAAATAACCTCAACGTAAGCAAAGCGTGGATATAATTTTCGAGAAAAGGATGCTAGAGTCGTGGTTTCTATTGAGCTACGTACAGTTTGACCATCAGTCATTTCGTTGCTCCCTGTTGTTCCCCCGGTGATGCATGCGTACTAGGCCTATTTGTTCGCCTATTTGTAGTCTTCATTGATCCGCTTCAATGTTGGTCAATATTTTGTGCAGATGGTTCATCGTCCTTTGACGCCTTGCAAACCTCAAATCGCAGACTTGCCCCTACGACCTTTAGCGACTCCCATGTATCTATCATATCGAGCGAACCAAGCATAGATATGACTCGAAATTGCAAATACTTAGCCACGAATATGACTGATCCGACGAATCGATAGATGCCCAATATCTGGAATAGGTTGGAAATCGCTCCACCTCCAATCAGCGACCCCAAGCATACTGTCAGCCAATGATCTTGCTTCTACTCTTGCATTTCTTCAATTATTTTTTTTGATTGGATGAGTCTACCTCACTAGACTGGCGGCTGCGGCGGCTGCGGCTAGGTCCGACCTCCCGTTCCCGCTGATCGTCTTGACATTGACACGTGTCATGTTTGTCCCACCCACTGCATTCATAGCTGCATGAGAAGCTCTTTTTGCTTGATTCGTGCCACCATTGATAGCGGCCGACTGCCTTCGCGTACCACCTTTGCTAGGTGACGTTGCGATGGAACTCAGTGTCAGTGGGCGCAATCCGCCTGAGGTTGTTGGCGGTTGCGGTAATGGTCGAGCAGAAGCATTGGCAACAATCGTGTTGCCACGTTTCATCGGCGAATTTGTTGTACTGATGATGTTCCGCTGGATTGTAGACGAGGTCAGCTTGACTCCGGTGATAAATTCATGACGTAGCGCTTCTTGCGGGTTCATTCTTCTTGCTGGATCCCATCTCAGGCACCGCGCAATGAAGTCGAGAAATGCTTCATCATCACATTTTAGGACGCCTCGCAGGTCTTTTGAGCTTGGTCTTCGCCGCTTTCCCTTAGAAGAGACTGTCAACCGCGGTTTGCCCATCGAGTCAAAAAATAGCTTCTTGCGAGTACTCTTCTCAATGAGGTGCTTTTCTGGCGGCCCGAAAACTTCCATGATGCACGCCAGTTGCTCTTGCTCGTTTTCGCCAGGAAAGATCGGGTAGCCGGTGTACAACTCTGCCAGAATGCACCCCAAACTCCACATATCAATCGGCATGCCATAAGACATTCCAAGAATGACCTCGGGCGAACGGTAGAACCGCGACTGAATGTAAGTATACACTTTCTCGTTTTCGAAGCAACTTGACCCAAAATCTATGACTTTAATATCTGTATGCGCAGGATGAGCCAGCAAAATGTTCTCTGGTTTAAGATCGCAATGTATGACGCGTTTGTATTGTAAAAGAACAAGGCATCCAAGCATTTGCTTGGTGAAGCGTCGGATGAGCTTAAGCGAAAAGCCTCTGAAATCATGGATTTTGATAAACTCATACAGATTCATGTCCAGGAGGTCGGTCGATATGCACAGGTGGCTGCGAAAGTAAAAGTGTTGGTCGAAATTGACAACATTGTGTTTTTTCCGCGGATCCCACTCTTTCAATTTCTGCAAAATATCGACCTCGACAAGAGCTTGTTGATGGAACCGTTTCTTGTTTCTGATGATTTTTATGGCGACAAGCTGACCGGTCTTGTGGTCAATACATCTCACTACCTGGCCGAAACTGCCTTTGCCCAGAAGATCGATGACTTCATACCGGTACACGAGGTGGTCGCCTTCCACGATATTGTAGTCGCCTCGCTCATCGTCATATCCGAAATTGGTAGATGTGGAAGAAAGATCGCCAATAATTTTCTTCGCAGATCTGGTACCGGTGAAGTACACATCTGGATAATCGACGATCTCACCTCTCTCGTAGATGTTGAGGTTGATCAATTGCAACGCTGTTGCAGCAGATATCCTTTTTGCAGGGCTGGCCCGAGCTCGCAAGGAGTCAAGTTTCCTGGCAGCAGCTTCAAGATCTCTGCGTTTAGAAGCAAGTTTACGCATTTCATCTTCAGCGATGAGATCATCCTTATCGAGGACATTCTCGTCAGCTGAATCTTGCCGTAGTGTAGTCTTTGAGATTGTAGAGGAGGTCTGGCCGAGAATGGAACCTGACCTATTCGAATGTGTCATGACTATTGGACGCACAGTCTCAACAGGCGGTTGGGCAGCTGTGGCATGTGTCATGGGGCCATCGAGACTATCCTGGCGGTCCACCGTATTGGTGCTTGATGCAGAAGTTTTGCGTCTTGACCTAAAGAAGCCTGGCTTCTGCGTGGGACTTGCAGACGTATTTGACGAAAGGTTGGACCATGTAGCGGAAGCGGGTAACCTTGGGGGTGGCATATTATCATAGCGGGCCGCTTCTGAATCGTTTCCGGCCAGATCGGCGAGTTTTGTTTCGCTCCTCTTTCGCGGAATGTTTTGACTCGACGTATTTACTGCAGTCAATGGTGTGCTGCCGCCTGATTTGTCTGTCACGGGTGTTGAGACCTCTGATGCTTTCGAGCTTATCGAATAACTCGGCGCTCGTGGACCATTTGGCTTTTGCTGCGTAGCTGTGCGTTTTAGCTCGGTGTTAAAGTTTGGCCGCATAAAACTTCCGAATTCATTCGAATCCTTTGGCAGAGAAGATGAGATAAATGGAGATATACTCCGGTGGCTGGCACTATCAGCCTCGAAGCTGAATACTGGTAGGTTTGGGCTGTCATCATAATGTAGACCGTTCTCATGGCGCAATGCATAGTGTGAAGTACTGCTGCGGATCGCGTTCTGCTGCTCCTCACCTGCTTTATTGTTCCGCGTGAAAAAAGTCGCTTTTGATGCTGTCATAGGTGTGCTCGGTGTCTTCATAGACCGAGCACCAGGAGGCGTTAACGGCACTTCGATGGTCCCGCCTTTAATTTCTTTAAATGACTGAATTCTAGCCGCTGTTGGCGTGCTCAATGGTAGTAGGTTGATGGGTGGCAAGCGAAGGTTCGGCTGACTCTTCCTGGACCTATCTGGGCTCATAAAATTGGTCTGAGACGGATCTGGGTAAGCAGGTTGCTCATTCGATTGCAATTGATCCGGGTATGTCGGCTGGTCGCAACTTTGAGACACCCGTGAGAATGCTTCACTAGGCGGTCTTGGAAAGTCGAGCATACACATCGCGTTCACAAGATCATCGGAGGCGGGAACATCGACCGGCAAGTCAGAAGTCTGGTGTAGCCCAGAAGATCGAGCAGAGAAGAATGGTTGATCTGTCTCACTCGCCGGCGAGTCGTATGACTTCGGTATTGCAGGCACAGGTGGAACTTCGTCTTCACTATTCTCCGTCCGAGGCTTTGGTGTTGGCAGTCTAGACGTTGAGGCGTTTTGAGGCAAACGGGGGACAATGTGAGCCGAGTTGCGCGTTGAATTGTAACTCGTGTTGGAGGATATGGACTGCCCGGAACTGTATGATTTTCGGTTTGGATCAGGAGTCGTACGGGAAGATGAAGGGCTCGTCATGCTTTTCCTATTCTGCGCAACATCGGTCTGCACTATTGACCTCGGTCGAATGATAACTGGCTCAGGTAGCGGTGTTGGTGGTGCCTGAGAAATTCGCCTGTTAGGCACAGGAGGCGCAGTCGGCATGACAGACATGCGCTTCATCCGCCTTGCATCCGTTGGGCTGATGGTCCGAGCCCCCAATCCTTTTGCAACGGACATCCGCTTTGACCCTCCAGGCGTTGCAGTCCTTCCAGGAGTACCACTCCGTTTGCCTGGCGTCGTCTGACCGGGTATCGGGACTTGTTTTGGCGGGTCTGGCGTACGTGAAGGCGTCAGCAGATCCTTCGCAGAATTTCTACTCGACACGAGAATTGATTTGGTCTTTGCACTCTTAGGTGATTTCGAGCCTGCCCGGTTTGCCTGCATCTGCGACTTGCCCTGCTTGCCAGAAGTGTTGCTCTCTGCGCTGGATCTTCTACCACCCGTACTCGAACGCCTGTTGAGGTCAACTTCGGCATTTTCTGGGGGGAGAAATGTTCCTGGCCCGACCGACTTGCGGGGGTTTTTAGGTGGAGGATTTGTGTTGTTGTTGTTGAAGGCGTTGGGTGGAAAGTGGCTTTGGCGTCGACCTCGCAATGCAGAGCTCGTGCCTGGCGTTGTTGTGGCCGTGGGACCAATCTTTGACACATAAGCCCTACTGGCCGTGGACGCAGTTGAGCCTTTCCTTGAAAGAGAGTTTCCGCCTGCGCCTGAAACTTTGCGCGTTGGCACGGGAATGGTAGTCTGCGGAGCGGTCTTCTTTTCCTCGACGGGCGGCAAAAGAGGTGTCTGAGAGACTTGTATGGAGCCTCCACCGCCAGGAAGAGGGAAGTGACTCAAACTTGGCTCGTTTGTGGAAATAGTGTCATGGAAGTCGTCGAAATTGAAGGTTGGTTCTTGGAACATGGAGTACCGTGCGCTGTCCATCTCTTGTCGATCCTCCGGGACAGTTTTGGTCGGATCGATCGCTGCGAAGCTGAACTCGTTCACATCGTTCAACGTGGGGTCAAAGGATGACTTGTCATCAGGTGAAGCGGGTGGCAAGTCATTATATGCACTATAAGACGGAGGCAACGCCACGCTGGTTCGCCTCGGCTTGGGTTAGTCCTCGTTGTCGCAGCAGGAGCGATACACCTACCTGTTCGATCCTTGTACATCCAGCGGTCGCGGTCCAAAGGGCAACCTTGCACTATTTGTCGAGGGCTGCCTCCTTCTAGTCTGTAGGAATGTCCGCGTCGGGGCGTTTTGGGAGGCATCAGCAGGTGTTTGGTCATTGTTGCTCACACTTGATTGAGCGAAGGAGGAAGGTGGTGGTGGCCGTCTGGCTTGTGGTTGTGCCTGGGCCTGAGCGTGCATTGGATGGCTCGGGTCTGCAGTATCATCGGGAACAATGGGTACAGAGTTCATAGCTGCAGATATCCGAAATCTCGTGGACCGTTTGGGAGGGGCTGTACTACCAGCATCCACGTCCTCAGCTCTTCTCGTGCCATTGAAACTTCTCGACTGCTCCGAAGAAGCAGGCATGGCCTTGGACGCTGAAGATCTGAATGACATGGCGGTGGCTGTCATCAAAGACAGGCGAGGGCTTAGTCACTGCTACTCCTAGCCGTGACCTCGGAACGCGCCTTCTTCATGCCCATGAACACGTTCTTCCTTCCCTTCCGGCGTGATTGCGATCTTGTACCGGTCAAAAAATCGCGTCCGCAGGGGTCATTCTGCACGAGTGTAGTCCTCCTCTTCTGTAAGCTATGATTGCTGAAGTGGGCCGATCCCGCGGAGTCTACAATGATGAACTCAGTATCTCGCGCGCGGCGTGTCAAAGAATGTCGTTGCAAGCATAAAGTCGGTATGCAAAGGATTGCAGGTACCAGTCCGAGGACTGCACATCAAATTGGCACTGATGAACAAGGTTGCCATTAGCGCAGAGTCCCGATCTTCAAGGGAGGCAGAAAGTAGTGGAGTCTTATCCGTGCATGGGTTGGTGTCGTTGGCTACGGTGTAATTTAGTGGACGTGATGGAGCTCGGGCAGGGGATGCTAGTCCCTGAAAGCAGCCTCAAGTTGCTCGAGCGCCAGCGATAGTCCTGGCCGTGAAGAGTTTTGAAGAGCTACTGTTGACTAGCCACCAGCTCGCTATTTAGATAAGCACCAATTGTTGTTCCTGAGGGTTCCTGCATCAACAAACTCATCAAGCTGCTCTCTTTGCGAACTCAACGCCCGTGAGAGGTTAACAGCCCGTTAGTTTCGCCATAAGATGCTTGCAATTATCGTTTGAAAACACACGGGGTGCCTCATGGATGCTAACTCGTGCCAGCAAAAGTTCTGCATTGTGTGTATGTTCGTGCTTCCCTCTCGCGATACTCGGAGCACAGCTCCAGTATATCTACCTGGTGTCTATATTGGCTGGAACAACGACGAATTGAAGTGTTCCATGTTTGCGATGCTGTACTCGACTTACAAGGTTGCACGCTTCGCAAAGCAACAGAACCGTTTGAACCCCCACCACAAGTGCACAAATTTTCACATCGTGCATCGCCGATTCTGCCTCGAAATCGAAGCAGTTCCGTCGCTGGTACATGCGCACACCCCTGAGCCCCTGGAGGGCCGGTGCGGGATCTGCGGCAGGCTTCACTGACCAACGAGAAAGCTGGCAAAAACTGCCCCAACTCGGCATTCTACGGTTCCCCCACAAGTCTGGAATCTGCCAAATCTGAAAACTGAACCAAGCTTCCCCGTCGCTCAAGCCTAAATCGCAGCCTCGTGTAATGGTTGGGTTATGACGATTTGAGTGCCATCCATTCGACAACCACCGAGACATGCCGCATTGATGTGACCCCCACAATGTCGTTGATTCACTTTGAATCAATAGTTTAGTATGATGTGTCGGTGATTTTGTACGTTCAGCAAACCATGGATGAATTCACAGGAGATACCTTCGCCAATCGCCATGAGCCACTGCCTTTACTCACAGTAACCTATGACGACGTCGACGCAGAGTCTTCGGATACAGATGCGAGCAGAGTGTCGCAAGGCTCGCGACTCCGGCCGAGACTGTCAGCGAGTCGCATCCGGGAGAAAGCTCAGGAGCTTCAAGCTGTCACGTCTGAGAAAGCGGCAACGACTGCCGGAAAGCCCTCGATCCAAGACAGACTCTTCAACAAGCTTCTAGAGCAAATCGTCCCAGTTGAAGACTTTGATGAAGTTGAAGAGGCTTCCAAGATCGATCGAAGATCCTCTAAATATGTTACCCGTCCGGCCTTCAGCTTGGGCACTATGTCTACCAATTTTCGACGCTTCAATGCGCGAATCGGGATAGTGTTCGTCTTCCAGAACAGGCTCATCCGCCTTTTCACATGGAAGACTACGACACATACACTATCGTTCCTTGCCATATATACCTTTGTATGCCTTGATCCATATCTACTAACTGCGCTACCACTGGCTGTTGCTTTGCTATTCATAATGGTACCAGCATTCATTGCCCGACATCCACCTCCTCCACCCCCAAAAGCGGCTTGGACGAAATCAGACCTGTTTGCGCAATACAGCTACAGCGGCCCTCCGGTTGCACCGGCTCGAACAATTCGTCCGGCAGCAGAGACATCAAAAGATTTCTTCCGCAACATGCGTGACCTTCAGAACTCCATGGCCGACTTTTCAAACATTCACGACCTGTTAGTTCAATACGTGGCGCCGGCGACCAACTTTTCGGACGAAGTCTATTCATCTATGGTCTTCCTTTATCTGTTTCTACTCACTTGCGTCCTGTTCATTTCAGCCCACCTAATCCCTTTCCGTGCCGTCCTTCTCATTGGGGGTTGGGCCGCGACGGTCTCTGGTCATCCAAAAGCACAAAAATGGCTTGTGAAACAGCAAAAGAAGGCTGAACGCAAAGCACAAGAACATTCCGACACCTTGAAGACCAATAGCTCGACATCGTCTCTTGAGAACTCTCCAGGACGGGTCCGACCGTTCTTTTACGGTCTGCCAATTCCCAACAACTCCACCACACGAGGTATACAAAGCAGTCTTATAGCTCTTTCAGAGATCACCCTTTCAACAGCCCCCGAAACAGCCGAGGTCGAGATCTTCGAGCTTCAACATCGTCCACTCCTCCCACCAGGCAGCACTTCTGCAGCTTCCTCACTCTACAGCCCTCGCGGCAATACAACTGCGACAGAGTGGCAGCCACACCTGTACACCCCAACACCCTATGACCCGCTCTCTCCAGCACGCATCTCTGGATCCCGCCCTAAAGGCACGCGATTTTTCGAGGATGTCCAGCCACCACAAGGCTGGTCCTGGCATAACCCGAAATGGGAACTCGACCTAGAGCCTGGCGAGTGGGTCTCTGATCGACTCATTGTGGGTGTTGAATATGACGTTATGCACCAGCAGCAAGATCGGTCGAACGACCGCAGGGAGTCTGTCAACGCGGACTTTGGGGGCTGGGTCTGGGATCTGCCACCTCCAACAGATACGAAGACAGGTTTGGATCGAGATGACGAGGTGTGGTTGGCGTATGGAGACTATCACTTTGGAGATCACGATGCAAAAGAAAAGAAAGAGAAAGCTAAAGGGAATGCGAGAAAGACGAGAAAGGATAAAGCAAGTCAGGGGGAGAAGGATTGGGAGGAGCAGATCAAGTTCGGAGGTAGAGGTAGAACAGGTGAATGGAGGAGAAGGAGATGGGTACGAGTGGTTCGAAGAAGCCCGATGGCGAGTCATGAGGAGTCTTAGATATTGGAATTAGTCGCTCAAATTCATCCTGCGAATCCACAAATAGCGGAAGTAAAGATGCGGCCGGCGTCTCTGCCTTCGCAATTTTTAGGCTTGAGACGAACCTCATTTCAGCAACTGAGTTGCACAAGTCTATGCAGACATTATGCTCGACAGTCCGGAAACGCGGCGCTTGATCGTGTCTATGGTATTGTAATTGAAACTATGATCTTCAAAGGCAGAATTGGTCCCTGGTGTCACCCGGCTTACGGTTTGGGAGCAATATTTTGTTTTCAAGGCGCTAGTATGAAATTGGAACAGCTTCGGCCCCTAAAGTTGTGCCCTCGCTTTAGAGCCTGCTGTGGAATTTCTAATACGCTTGTCGCAACTCTTCATCTCTAACATTTTTCAAACTCCATCAACCTAACCGGGCAAAATGTCGTGGCGCAACCAAGGAATCACTGGCTCGAACAACATTCCATTGGGGACTCGTCGTCGGTTTGGTGGGGATGATGCTGGCGATTCGCGAAATGGTAGCTCGTACGATTCTCGTGACAACGACTCGTACTCGAGCAAACGAGGTCGCAGTCCTGCCAGAGGTAAGTCGGGCCTGAATTTTCTCCCCCTGTCGTTACCATTTTACTGACAGAAAACTAGCTGAACCTGCTGCCGATGGCGTGAAGCGTCGTAAGAAGCGCAACCGATGGGGTGATGCCACCGATAACAAGGCGGCTGGTCTCATGGGCTTGCCGACCATGATTCAAGCAAATATGACTTCTGAACAGTTAGAAGCTTACACTTTGCACTTGCGAATTGAAGAGATCAGCCAGAAGCTGCGTATTAACGATGTGGTGCCCGCAGACGGCGACAGGTATGTGCACATCTGTCGCAGCAGGCACTTGTAACTGACACTTTCAGATCCCCGTCGCCGCCTCCACAGTATGACAACTTCGGTCGCCGCGTCAACACTCGAGAGTATCGATACCGCAAGAGACTCGAAGACGAACGACACAAGCTCGTGGAGAAGGCGATGAAAGTCATCCCCAACTACCATCCGCCATCTGACTACAGGCGTCCCACTAAAACACAGGAGAAAGTCTATGTGCCTGTTAATGACTATCCAGAAATCAACTTCAGTATGATTGCTAACCTCCTAACACTTCTCCAAGCACTTTTTGTCATCAGCAGACCTGCAATCGATCTCATGGCGCTTGCTGAGCTGGACTCGCAAGTGATCGAACGCAAAGCCTGTTCTAAATTCCTGCCTCTTTAACCCCTTGTCCTCTTTTTAAGAACTCACGCACTAACACTAGCTCTTTTTCTAACAAGTTGGTCTACTGATTGGGCCTCGTGGTAACACGCTCAAGAAAATGGAGTCTGAATCTGGCGCCAAAATCGCAATCCGAGGTAAAGGCTCTGTGAAAGAAGGAAAAGGCCGATCCGATGCTGCTCACACCAGCAACCAAGAGGAAGATCTACACTGCTTGATCATGGCAGACACTGAAGAGAAGGTCAACAAGGCGAAACAACTAGTCCACAATGTTATTGAGACGGCTGCATCCATTCCCGAAGGCCAAAACGAGCTCAAGCGAAACCAGCTGCGAGAGCTTGCTGCACTCAACGGTACCCTCCGGGACGACGAGAATCAAGCCTGCCAGAACTGTAAGTTACTTCTATCCTGATTTTCGAATGATTCTAACAGCGTCCTAGGCGGCCAGATCGGTCATCGCAAATATGACTGCCCGGAACAGCGAAATTTTACTGCAAACATCATTTGCCGGGTCTGCGGAAATGCCGGTCATATGGCACGAGACTGCCCAGACAGACAACGAGGCACCGACTCGCGCAACGCTCTCCCCGGCAACTTTCCCGGCGGTCCCCCACGACGCCTTGGACCTGGCGATGCAGTCGACCGAGAAATGGAGAACTTTATGCAAGAGCTGTCTGGCAACCCTACCACCGGCGGTCCAGCGGGATACCTCGAGAGTGGACAAGGTGGCTACGATCCGGCTGGCTATGCAGCTGCACCCAAGAACCCATGGGACCGACCAGCACCCGGTGGTCCAAGTGGTGGAGCTGCACCTTGGCAACGCGATCGTGAAGATCGCGGAGGTTACGATCAGGGCGGCTCGCTCCCACCATGGC
The DNA here is from genome assembly GCA_000315175.1 of Herpotrichiellaceae sp. UM238. Lineage (NCBI taxonomy): Eukaryota > Fungi > Ascomycota > Eurotiomycetes > Chaetothyriales > Herpotrichiellaceae > Herpotrichiellaceae sp. UM238. Next base: position 155,679 of record AMYF01000101.1, on the reverse strand, counting down.
AGCAACAACAGCAGCAGCCCGGCGACAATTATGGCAGCTATGCTCCTCCAGGCGGCAATGCCGCGCCATGGCAGCAGCAAGCTCCACCCCCTCCACCACAGGACTATGGATATGGAGGTTACCAGCAACAAGGTTATGGTCAGAATGGCTACGATCAGCCACCTCCCCCTCCGCCTGCGGGCTTGAGCTCGTTCTTGCAGCAGTACTCGCAGGCTCCGCCGCCACCTCCAGGTTCTGACCCCAATGCACCTCCTCCACCACCTTCTGGAGAAGCTCCACCACCACCGCCTCCAGTATAGAATGCCGGCGTGAAGCAGAAGGACATTGAAGTGAGGTAGAGGATATCAAGCTGGAACGGGATTCATTGCAGGACGGCAAAGGATGACAATCAGAAATTGACGACATGAAGCACGGAGAGTGCAGCGAGAAGTCCTGTCGCCGAGCACACGTATGCGAGTTATCGCGATTCAGGCCTGCTATTGAGACTAACAAGGCTTCACGGAATGTGGTATCCAAATGTATTATGCTAATGGACTAACTTTATTTGTGATATTTTTGTGCCCCCTATTGCTGAGATGCTTCCAGACTCAGGTCTAAAGGCTAGACATTCCGATCTGGCGAGGAGTATTCGGGCTATCAAGGTGACATAGTGAATGCGTCTCGTCGGATGCTCATGTGTCAGCTGGTCGTGTCCCGCTCGGATGCATTCAACATGCTAGACTCTGCTTAAAAGAGGTGCCATGGACAAAATTGGCTGTCTCCTGCTTGTCGTTGTTGTGGCAGCAGCAACACTAAACTCAGACCGCTACTGGGACGTGCGGATTGCGCGGATTACCCAAACAGGGCAACGAAACCCCTTCGGTGACGATTGATGTCAGGCACGTGCGACGCGTATTTGATGGCTTTCTGAGTAATCAATATGGGAGTTGGACGACGAGAAGCCAACTCCGACGCTGAAGCAAAGAATTTGATGCAGTATAACTGCTGCGCGTGTCAGATGCGAGGAATGACTCCGCATCTCTTGCACAGCACGTTACGAATCACCAGCAGCACGGCCAATGAGTCAATATGGGTGGCCTCCCCACAGAGCTACGAACCCGTCTTTCGCCTAGTTCTTGCTCAGTGGTTAGCGCGACTTGATGCAGGAACGAGGTGTCTGAAGTCGGGTGAAAGGTTCATCAGAGAGCACGCGATTCTCCGGGTGGAAGCTGGCACACAACGAGACAAGCAAGGCCAGATACGGCAGCTACTCTGCCGCAAGTCAGACCTGGGGAAGTGCGCCTCCCTCTTCAAGCTGTTGCGTTCGAAAGTCGGTCCTCAAGAACTGGTCTTCGACTGAAATGATAGGTGGGGAAACAAGTAAAAGCATCTCTGCTGCTGCTACGGACGGGGCTCCAACGCTGGCGGACTGTGCCACACCCTTTGAACTGCTGCCGGTCGCACTGTCGTCTTCACATCGTTTGCAAAAATCGTGACTATCTCTGGCATTATCCGGAACTCTTTATTTTGATATCAGGGGACGAAGACGTCAAATTGAACCGCAGGCTTATTTTGTGAATACTCATAGTTTAGGTAGTTTATTTTGCCTCCATGATATGTACATCTATAGCGCTTTTAACAAAACCCCTTTTTATTTCATTGACGGCAATCACGCCGAAGCTTTCAGCTCAAGCTGCACGAACGCGGATCATTGAGTCGGGTGAACCTTCGCTACTTCTTGTCTTCAGCGCCATACAGTAAATGCATAATGAAGATATGGGTCATAAGGTCGATCTGCCGAAAGATCTGATTCCGGGAGAATGCATGGCTGCTAAGCGATGGGCTCAGGGTGGTTGATCAAGTAAAAATGAGGCATTCATCCTGTTCGTTGAATCGCTGGCATTTGACATAAGAACATAAAGGCCAAGGCCTCAGAGCCTTGTGGGTTTGACCATTGACTAGTCCTCCGTACAGGCTGGGTGGAGAAATGCGGGTAATGCTTAAAGCACCAGCACTCTAGTTTCAGGCTTTCCATTTTATCAGTCTTGCAAAACACGCACGTTCGACGACTCTTGCTGTTCAAAGCTAGGACACAGAAGAGAAGGGCGTCAGGTAGGCTTCAGGTTTTGACGAGCGATTACGCACACTGCCAACACTGTCGCTGTTGGGTGAGAAAACTGCGGAAAAGACCATTGCATAGAGAAAGGTCACGAATGCGTTTTTAAGTGCCCGTCCTGATGTTCACTTTCTCTGAGATCACCAATTCCCAATGTACCAGCTTCGACGCTTGAGAGAATGGCTTAGCAAACGACTAGATGCGCGAGATTCAGGCGTTGTATCTAGCAATAATCTCAGCGACACCGAAAACTTCTATCAACCAGTGCCTGAAGACTATCCAACCTACCCTCCTTGGGCCCCCAACGATATCCTCAGCAACATAGAAAACTACCGAAATATAGTCAAAGCCCGCAAGTTCGCAGCGCCGCAGGGTGAAGCAGGTGATAATTCTCTCTACTCTCTATACCGCCTGTACGACTACTTCATGCTTGATCATTTCATGACCTTCAGAACCGAGCTACAAAATTTCTGGCGTATACGCGAATGGAAACTCTGTGACATCCCGGATCCAAAGGACGTGGACCCAGCTCGCTACGCTGTCCTAGCTGCACTTGTGCTCGATATGGTGGTCTCTTTTAACGAGCGTATCAAACTTGGACTCACCAGAGATCAGCCGCCAATGCTATCGGGAGATGAGCGACGTAAGCTTCAAGAAGTCCCTATGGAAATACGACCCTGGGAGACTGCGCCGCCATGGGCAGAGCTCGTGCCTCCGGTTCCAGAGCTTTTGCGCGTACCCGCGGAAGGTGCGTTATTGGATAATGATAAAAATGATAGGGCGGACCCAATCTTTCTCGCCAAGAACATCCTGGTGCTTAGGCCCCCCATTTTCTTCACTTGAGCCTGCCAGCTACCCTAAGGGCCGGCTCCACAGCAAGAAGCGGCATACCGCTGTGCGATATAAACATGAAATATGAATGTATCAGCCATAAGATGATGCCAGACGCCTCTTCACGCTATTTTGCTCTTTGTCGCTCATGCAAGCTGAATACAACGACGCATTGAAGCTCCTAGTCAGGTCGCACATATATTATTTCACTATCGCGTTATTGCGGTACTGCCGACGGTATTCTGGGTTTACTCGAGTCAACAATACGTTGTCGTTTGTTTCGTGGTGGTACAAGACGGCCCATGTGCGGATCTGACTGATGTTTATAGGCCTTCCCTGGTTCCTCGCAACAACATGTCTCAGATATGCGACAGCATCGGCTAGGTCGTAGTCGCGGGTATCGCCAGTGAGAAGTCTATTCACCTTGGCAGAGAAGGCGTATTGCCATGGAGCTGCAAGAAGTATCAGGCCTCGACCCTGCCAAACAATCTCGTTTTGCTGAATTGCTTCTTGAGTCAGGCGCCTTTCGAGGTCACCTCCCATCCACATCGTGGTCTCGGTGTTGAACCAGTCCGTCCCCAAAGGCCGAGGCGAAGCGCGAATGGCGTAATTCATGGCTTCGTCGAGCATCATTCGAGTATTCCTGTCTAGGTTTGATCCAAAGACATCAACGTCGTGCGTTGCATTCCGAGTGCCAAGAAGAAGACAATTCACAGCTCCTCCTACGATGCACACAGTGTATCGGACCCGTCTTTGCGCTAAATATTCCGACATTAAGTTGAGTGCGTTGGCGATGGTCGTCGCGTCCATATCGATAGTGTTTGGAATAATGACATTGCCATACCTGTCAGTACGGTTTCGAGGAATATGGATATTGACTTGCTGTGGAGCTCCGATATTCAGATGTGGTCTTCTGTTGTCTTGGGCTACTTCCTTTGAACCGCCACAACCCATATTAAACCGCTGTTGATCAAGCCCTAGATTTGACCGAATATTTTCTGAGACTGGCTTTTATTGTCAAAGAGTTATTTCTGGACGTCCGTTAACAATAGGTGACGATAAAAGCTTCAAGGTGGTACAATTCTAATCTCGGGCTTAGCAACGATGTTGGCTACGAAAGCTGAAGCCAAAAACGGCACTACCACATCAGACCATACTTATATGTTTGGCTTTCAAATCATGCGACCATCAGCAGCTCACAGAGTTGGAACCTGGCAGGCCACGACCATCTTCGAAACACGTGTGGAATTACTTAGCGACGAATTGATGTTTGTCAAATCGGACCGTAGTGGCATTTGCTCGACTCGTACGGCCCAGCATATATAGAATTATCACTGTTTCATCAGACGCTGAATACTTTTCGACGGTCGGATGGATTAACTCGTCCATCAGGGAGACAGAACTCCGACCAAAAATACCCCGTTCGGTTAATCTACATGGTCAGACTCATTAGCACGTAATCAAAATGGCATGTTATGCCGGATTTGCACAATAGATTGTGCTACGGGTTAGTAGCTGATGCGATGTTACAAGTAGAATCAACAGGACTCGCCAGCTTCAGATGAATGTCATGCTGGGCGCTCTTGGTCATGATCACGTGTGAGGCTGCTGAGCCGCACCAGCAGCCGCTTTCGAAGCGACAATCGCAACACAAGAGGGCGCGTACTCGAGGTCAGAAGAAACTAGCCCTGTCCACACTGAGATGTCCATTTTCCGTTACAATGTAGACAGACGACGGGCCCGCCTCTTCGCCTGGCTCTTAAACCCAAGTTGATGACTTGACTCCAGGACGTCACCGAGTACTTGTACTTCGTTTGACACAAACACTATTCACGTTATGGCGACATCTATTCGCACAATTTCGCTACCCGGTAAACGTTCGCGAAATCTAGCAACGTACCTGCTTCGAGTAGACCCTGTTCACCAGTGTACAGAATTTCGGTCCACCAGCGTCGAAGGGGCAATACGTGTGGTGTGCATCTCAGACACACACAATCGACAACCAGCCTTGCCCGACGGTGACCTTTTGATACACGCAGGCGATTTGACCGACAGTGGTAGCTTCGACGAAATGCAGGACGGGCTGAGATGGCTTTCAAGCCAACCTCATTCCCACAAAGTCATAGTTGCCGGAAACCACGACGTACTCCTCGACGAAAGGTTCCTTGAAAAGTATCCGGAGCGTCGCTATCATGATCCAAGAACTCTCGCAGATCTGGACTGGTATGATGTGATATACTTGCAGGACTCGTCTATCACACTCTCCTTCTCCCTCGGCGTCTGGAATGACGATGGGAGTAGGTCAAAATCCCTCTTGCAGCTTGGTCAACGGCAGGTAACGATTTATGCTAGTCCTTGGACTCCTCAGTATGCGGTTTCAGCTTTCCAGTACGCTCGTCACGAGAATGTTTGGCACAACACGATACCAAAGAATACTGACATTGTCATATGTCATGGACCTCCTCGACTATACTTGGATACAGCTGGTGCACAGCATGCAGGATGTCCCTTTTTGACACAAGAGCTTGCTAGAGTCAGACCACGCTTGATAGTCTTCGGGCACATCCACGCTGGATACGGACAACGAAAGACGATCCTCAATGTTACCCAGCGATGCTATGATACAGTGCATAATAACCTGGACAACAGACTCACCTTAGTCCGGATGGCCTTCAGTGTTATATGCAATAAGCTCCGAGTACTTCTGAGGAGCCGATCGAGCGTGCTCGCAAAGGAGAGAGCTACGATATTTGTAAATGCTGCCGTAGTCGGTGGGCTTGAGAACGAGTTGAAAAATCCACCAATTTTAATAGATCTGGAAGGCATAACTAGCAAACATGCTTTTAGCTCGACAGAACTTTCAGAACATGCAACTCTGTGACGATTCACGAGGCAGTCGTTGCTCTCTGACACAGGCATGGTTGCGGGCTGTTTCGACAGCAAATGTCAGTGATGACTAACTTTGGGCCGAGGCCGCTACAGCTTTGAAGCAAATTGCGCCCGTTACACGACTTCCGTCCACAGATTGTGACTGCGAAGATTATTATGTGTTCTCCAGATACAACATGACCTTAGACACGCCCATATCCTTGAATTGCATAGATATATTCTCTGTGTAGGTGACATATTTGATGCATTGTCCTGCAGTTTCCGGCCTTCTGGAATACTTGTTGTCAGATTGAGCCTAGCCCCACTGAGGCAGGCTACCCGATGCAGATTTGCCTCAGTACGTATTTACATTTACACTTCTGCATCCTTGTCTGCATTCATTTCATCAACTTGTCAAGCCTACCCAGAACTCAAAATCAATTTCATTGATCACTCAATCTCTAGTTAAGCATAAATTTTACTAATAATCAGAATGCCACGATCAAGAGGCGGCGCTGGCCCAGCACGAAGTGCTCCAGCTCGACCACAAGCTGCACCTCCAGCCCGACCTGCACCCCAGCAGCAACAACAGCGACCTATGTCGACCGCTCCAGCTGCTCAGCAGGCTCACCCCCCAGCTCAGACCCAGCAGTCACCAGGTCTCTTCGGCCAGATGGCCAGCACCGCCGCGTAAGTTACAACCCTTTGCCCCATCAAGTGGCGAGAGCGATTGTCGTTATCTTCTCGTTCACACATCTCAATACGATACTGATGCCTTTGCAGTGGCGTCGCAGTTGGCTCCTCGATAGGCCACGCAATCGGCGGCTTCTTCGGCGGTGGCTCGTCCGCACCCGCCGCTGAGCAGCAGCAGTACCAGCAACCGGTCGACAACTACTCCCAGGCTGGGGGAATGTACAATACGAACGCTGCCGCGAGCCAGGAAGCGAGTGGACCGTGTGCGACGGACATCAAGAACTTTACTAGCTGTATGAACCAGAACAACGGAGACTTGAATATCTGCGGGTGGTATTTGGAGCAGTTGAAGGCTTGCCAGGCTGCGGCTAGGAACTACTAGAGTGGAGGAGTATTGGAAGCGGTGAGGAGCCGGAAGAAAAGGGGGAAAACGGTTGAGGAGGAGGATGACGATAATGGTGGTGGTGGTGGTCGTCGTCGTCGTCGAGAGGCAATAGGCTTGTTGAGCTGAACAACATTGACCCGACGTGCACTTTATCAGTGTGCTGAGGTGGATTGACAAGACAAATACCCAGATCAAGAAAACCAAGAGGGTGCAGCTCTCAGGATCTTGGATCAACATCTTGCCGTCGCATCTGCCGGAGAAGAGCTTCACGAACTTGAAAGCAAAAGCCAAAACTAGAGCATAAGCGAAGAGGAGTTCTGCATATATTCGTCATGTACATCGAGCTTTCAGCAATAAAGATCTCCTGCTCAATTTTTTCCCCAACCCTACCATCATGCTATAGGAAAGGGTGAGCTGCTAAACCGCAATAAAAATGTCAATCATGCTAATTCGAGACGATAAAGCCGTAGAAATGGGGGAAAGTGGTCTCCTATTACAAGAAAACTATAACCAAGGAAATACAAGCTACACTATGCCCTCTCTAAATCTCGTACCCGGGCTGCTCGTCAATGGCCTCGGGCTCCCCAGTGGCGTAACGATAATCGAATTAGTCGCACCCGGGCTCTCCGTTCTGAACTGGCTGCAAGGTGAGAGGACAGGACTCCTCGTGCTCGCCGTCTGAGCGGGTGAGCGTGGAGGTGTCCTTGGTGGGCTTTGCGGTTCGTTTCTAGACAATTCTGTGCTCGAGCCGGTGTATGCTGGATGGTGCTCGTGCATGTATGTGCTCCCTGGCATCTCAATCGGGACAGCGCCTGGCATTTCATATGCGGGAGGAGAACTAGGTGCGGGAGAGTGCGAGCCTAGTGGTAGAAAGGCAGCCTGCTTGAAGGTGGCAGGTGTATTGACGCCTGCCTCTGGGCTTGCGAGCTCGTGGGCCGCGGTAGGGGATGTAATGCTTGTGTTTGGTGCCTCGCTCATTTGTGCTGTTAGGGTTGGTTCGACGGGTGGGAAAGTGGCGCCACTCTCCCTGTTCTCGGCCGCTGCTTTGGTTGCCTTCTTACGCTTCCAGCGGCGGAGGAGGAAAACGATGATGAAGGGTGCTGAGGCGGCGAGGAAGGCACTGATAGCTATGCCGACTTTGCCGCCCGGGGGAAGCTGCTGCTCAGCAGGTTTTATGAGGGTATAGCGTCTGCTAAAGATAGTATCTGTTATAAGATTGACTTTCGAGCCTGTAACTGTTGTGGCTGGGAGGTAAGTTTTGGTGGCTGACGAGTAACAGGGTGTTTCCGCGCCCAGAGCGGTAGAGTAGACCGAGTAGCCGCTATGAAGATTAGCAGATATGAGATGATAGATGGGAAGTTTTTACTTACTTTGGACAGCATGCTCCTGACGTCGTAGCGTAGTCGTCTGGACACTTTGTGATGCCAGCATATTCGCTTGGATCGAAGGGACAGCAGTCGCCCCTGTTTAGAGCACACCCGACCTGTGGGAACTGGACCACGCTGCCGGCATTCTCTGTAACTTGTGCGAACAAAGGTACTGTACAGGACCCTGTGAGGAGAGACACTCCGTTGAAGCTGGCAGTGCCTATTGCTGTGTTGGTGTATGCTGTGGGCACAGTTGCTAAGGCTCCAGTAAGAGTTGTCGCTGGTGCGTTTTCGCTAGTTGAACTTGATGTGCGCGAATTTGCACTTCCGGTGGTCAGACTGAAAGGGGAACAGCCTACAAAATTAGGTGCGGTTGCATTTACTGCTGCACATTCTTGTATGTTAAACTGAATCGCCGCTACGGAGCTGTCAGTGATTCCTTCTTGACCAAGTCTGGATACAACTCACTTTGCTGGTCTGCTGCACTGCAGTTGGTCGCAAGACAGCACGAGAGGGCGCTCACGTATGCGGGACTATTGCATAGACAAGAAACATCGATCTGGGCACAATCGGTTGCATATTGTGTTGAATTGCTCAAGCAGACTTTCTGTAATGCTGTCAGCGAAGGACCTGATTCCGAAGACAGCAATGCTTACTGCGCATTCTGGAACACTGGCAACATTGATGCCGGAGGCGCCACCGGTCGCTGCTGGGCTTTGTGCATAGATTAATGAGGCCAAGGAGCTTGTGGCGGCGATAGCCAAAGAGAGGAAGCGCATGTCGAAAATGTTACCCTTCTAATACCCCCTTCTCATAGAGGTTTCAATCCGAAGGTCAAGTGCATCTTACAGTAGCACGGGGAAGGCATAAACAGCATCCAGAAAGACAACGAAATTGAGGGTCTCGCGCAAGCATCGCTGCATCCGTGCAGGCCCAGGAAACAACAAATTCGGCACATAGTCTGAGTATCCAGGACGACCGTGCTCACCTACCTCGTCGTATGATCCGCACATGGACATGTTCATTGTGTAGATAGAAGGAATGCTGTCCCTCAACTAAGCGCATTCCTCGAGGACAAAGAGGCCTAGATCATAATTCATACAGCGGTCCGAGATCAAGTGATGTCGAGATTCCGGGGAATCGTGACGATATCAATTCCGATTCACAGAGTCACTCGTAGTCTGATCATACGCATGCAATTAGGTGTTGTATAATCTAGGCGGACGAGATGCGGAAGGTCTCGATTCAGCAAGGAAGCTCCACCGTTCGTAGCCAAGATGTTTTGCGTGAAAGATCGCTGGCGTAACCGTAACAGGCTCGGAACGGCTCGCGCTTGCTTTCGAAGAAATTCAACCCAGAGCAACAGCTTGCCTCGGTTTAACCTGGCTCCCAGTCCGGTCCTGAGCCCAAATTTGGCCTGGTGTTCTGGCGTATCAAGGTTGAGCTTCGATGTCTTGCTCTAGCAAGGTACACCCGAAAGAAAAGGGGCCAGTCACTGAAACTCTATGCAAAAGCCCATTTCCTCCGCAGCCAGACGGCTGTTGTGCCGACGGAAGACGATGCGATGAGATATGTATTGCCATTGCAGCGGCCGAAGAGTGTAAGCAGGCTGAGCACGAGCGTAAGTGTGGGGACGCCTTGAGAGACTCAATACCGAATGAGATGAAACCATGTCACAAGCCGTGCTGTAGAAATGACGGCGGAAAGTCTCCGACTTGCGCTTCTGAAGTGGACGAATGCTGTCCTGAAACAAACGAACGAAATAGCAAGGGCCAGAAAGAAGGCTGCGGGGACGAAGCAAAAGATAAGCCTGCAAAGACGGTTGAGCAAGAGGGTGCCTGTGTAGGCGGATGCTGCGGCAGTGAGCCGTACAGGGCGGAAACTACCTCGGGCGTCGAAAGGGACCATTGCTGCTACCCAAAAGAGAGCAGTTGCTGTGTGAAAAAGATAGATGCCACTAATGCATGTGTTAGCGAAAAGCTGAAAGAGGGCTTGAAGAACAATTCTTGCAAATCTGCTGATGGCGAGACAGGTGAGAAAGACCAAGTTGATAGTGGCAGGGACGATAACACCAAGGACAACACCGATTCTTGCTGTAATGCTACAGCGACCGCATGTGTTGGGAATTCGAAGCCAAGAGAGAAAGACAGAGTGCTGAAGAATTCCTGCTGTTTGACGAAGCCCACTTGCATGTCCAAGGCTGAGAACGTGGGAGGATGCAGCGGCGACGCCTGTTGTGCCTCACAGACGCCTCGATCATGTTCGATTGATGCTGAATCGAGGGCACTATCAGTCGACTCGTGCTGCAGACCAGACATTCCTACTGCCATTGCCAAAACAGCTACGCTGCAGTCACACTGCGGGAAGATCGAATCATGCTCCTCTTCAAGCTCCAGCTTGGTCGACGAAGCTGTGGTCAGTGATTTCCAAGAAGCCTGTTCCACGCACCTTGAACTAGCAATTCGTAAATACACCGCTTACCTTGAGGCTGGATTATGTATCTGTAGGAATGCGCTGAATCAGATGAATACTTGCTGTGACCAGCAAAAGCGTGCTGCTGTTTCTAAGAAGAGAAAGTTGGCAGGCGGTGGTCGCACATCCGTGACAGGCATTGGCACGGAACGATGCAATACTATCTCAGGAACAATATCAATTAGGGAATGCTGCAAGGAAAAGCAAGACAGATACACTCAAGCTGTCTACGCCCAAGAAGGTGCCAGAGCTGGAAATACAGACAGATGCTGCGTGAAGAGACGGGCATCTATTGCAGTTGACGAGGATTATGAGAAGCATCAAGACAGCCCCAAGGAGAAGCCTACGACTCATATACATGTCGACGATATTGAGAAAGCCGCAGCCCGTGAACATTTATCATTCAGCGTCACGGGTATGACCTGTACTGGCTGCGTCAAGAAGGTCGTGGGTGTGCTTGACCATATCGACGGCGTTGAAAATGTACATGTCAATTTCGTGGCAGCCATGGGCGATCTCGACATTGACGCCTCCAAGGTTAAAGCTAAGGATGTTCTCCAGCAACTTGAACGAGAGACAGGCTTCAAGTGCTCTCGCATCATTAGCAAATACCAAACAGTGGACTTGTTCATGGATAAATCTAACGCCCAATTGCTTTCCGACCAATTTTCTACTGGTATCATATCTGTTCAGAAAGCTAGCAAAGCCTACCGCGTCAGCTTCGATCCAGTGGTAATCGGCGCCAGAGACGTCGTTGCACGCTCCGGGGGTACTTTAGCACCACCAAATAACGACATTGCTGTTGCTGATGGTCGAAGAAGATTCATCCACAAACTGTGGTCGTTCGTTGCTGCAGCTGTCTTTACCATCCCAGTTGTTGTCCTGGCATGGGGGGACACGTCTGTGCCTTACTCGACTAGCTCGATTATCTCTTTGGTGCTTGCGACTTTCGTACAAGCTATTGCCGTACCGGAATTCTACATACCTGCATTAAAAGCCTTGATTTTCAGCAGGTCAGTTGAGGTGGACATGCTTGTGACGATTAGCATAACGGCAGCATACGGTTACTCCATTGTCGCTTTCGGCTTAACTCATGCTGGCATCGAGTTGAGCCAGGGAGAGTTCTTCGAAACGAGCACTTTACTGATCACAATTGTCCTGCTCGGTCGGCTTGTCTCATCGTACGCCAAGGTCAGAGCGGTGGAAGCCGTGTCAATCAAGTCTTTGCAAGCTGAGACGGCCTACCTCGAGGACGATGACGGCAAAACGAATGAGGTTGATGCGCGACTGCTCGAGTTCAACGACGTCATATTGGTTCCGCCTCATGCAAAGATTGTCTCCGATGGACAAGTGATTCATGGGGAGAGTGCCGTCGACGAGTCGATGCTTACCGGGGAAAGTCTCCCGGTGCCGAAAGCTGTCAACGACCACGTCGTTGCTGGCACACTCAATGGCCCCGGCCCACTAAGCGTTCGACTCACACGTCTACCGGGACAGAACAGTATCACCGACATTGCCAACCTGGTACAGAACGCTCTGAGTGCGAGACCCCGTATACAAGATCTCGCAGATGTCGTTGCAGGGTGGTTCGTACCTGTGGTCGTCGCTATCTCTATTGTTGTCCTCATTGTCTGGCTCGTGGTCACGCTAAAGGTTCGCAATCTCAATGCAGGGGGTGCTGTCGGGCTTTCCATCACTTACAGCATCGCAGTCTTGGCAATATCATGTCCATGCGCACTTGCACTCGCTGTGCCACTTGTCCTTGTCATCGCTGGAGGTGTTGCTGCGAGAGCTGGAGTGATCATCAAACAGGCCGATGCTACAGAGCGAGGGTTTAAGGTTACAGATGTTATTTTTGATAAGACTGGCACATTGACTGACGGTGCCTTGCAAGTTGTAGGTGAAGAGGTGTACACCAGTGAGTTCCCCAAGGTCCAAGTTCTTTCTCTTGCGCTCGCTCTTATCAAGGGCAATGAACATCCAGTCTCTCAAGCAGTTGCTAGAGACCTTCAGGAACATGACCTCAATCTCCAACGTATTACCCTCGAAGGAGTTAGATCTGTTCCTGGCGAAGGAGTTGAAGCAACCTGGCAAGGCTTGACAGTCAGAGCTGGAAACCCCTTCTGGCTCAACATTGCCTCCCACACTTCGATAGCCGCTCTTTTAGCCGAAGGCCGAACATTGCTCTGCATCTCGATCGATGCGCGTCCGGCCGTGTCGTTCAGCCTCAACGCCAGCCTTCGCTCAGAAGCAGCCGCAGTCATCCGAAACCTTCACACTCGCGGAATCAGTTGCCATGTCGTCAGTGGTGATCAGCCCGCAGCCGTCGCTCAGGTAGCAACTACTCTTGACATACCCCTCAGCAACACCGCATCCCGCCAATCACCTGCCCAAAAACAGGCCTACGTTCAGTGTCTTGTCTCCTCTGGCCGAAACACACTTTTCGTTGGCGACGGCACAAATGACGCTGTCGCTATTGCACAAGCAAATGTCGGTGTTCAAATTGGGTCAGCATCAGACGTTACACGTGCGACTGCTGACGTTGTTCTTCTTGGCGGTCTAGATGGGATTCTGGTTTTGCTCGATGTGTCCAAGCACTCGTACTACCGGATCGTGTTCAATTTCGTTTGGTCAGCTGTGTACAATCTTTTTGCGATCCTGCTAGCGGCGGGGGCATTTGTCAGAGTCAGGATCCCGCCTTCGTATGCTGGTTTGGGAGAGATTGTGAGCGTACTGCCGGTGATATTTGCCGCGATGACTATGACGAGGGTGAAGGTTGGAAAGCATTGAGCGCGCTGAAAGGATGTTGAGCCACAGTAACCGCCGTCATCATGTGCGAGGGTGCTCTTTACAATGCTAATTGTATACTTTGGGAAGCAGAGACGCACGACAACTCAATGTAGTGAGGGCCCATGTATTATCATAAAAATATATGATCCAGGAGTAGAGCGAGAAACACAATGCATCTGAAAGCGTAAAAGCTAGAGTACCCGTCATCATCCATCAAGTATGCGTGGCTTCACCCATTGTTGAGATTCGTTTCGATACAGTAACTCAAAGCGATCCATCCTTGCTGATCATAGCTGGCTGCAACTTCCTCCCATGCCAACCCTGCAACTTTTATGCCAAGCCGCTAGTTTCGCCCAATCAGCATTAGTGCATTGAGGGAGCTTCTCGACTTTTGGCAAGAGCTGCGATTGATTCTGTCCACGATTCCGCAAAGCTCGTGACACACCTCGAGCGCTCCGACCCTTTCATACCATCTTCTGCAGAGCTCCAAGTGACCCGTCTGAGTCATCCAAGATGGGTATTGCAGATTTCTTCTCCGACATCCTAGACTCCCTGCCATGGCCGCAGGAAGTCCACGCCGAAGCTCCAGCTGACGAGGAGGAGGAAAGCAAGGACGAGGGCGAGAGCGAAGAAGGATCCGAAGACAAAGCTGAGGGCGGCGAGGACGAATCTGCCGAGGGCGGAGATGACGCCGGTGGTGATGCGGAGGAGGAAGAAGAAGAGGAAGAGGAGGAGGAGGAGGAAGAGATAGAAGATCCGAAGCCAAGGCTGGAAGAAGGTCAGTCACGCTTGCACGGACATGTTTTTAATAATCATCACCAGCACCTGCGTTGAATAGGAGACTGACTGGAGTCTGTTTCTAGAATGCGCCCGATCGGCTCAATGTATCGGCTACAAGCACCATTACCAAGAGTGCGTTGAGCGAGTTACTGCTCAGCAAGAAGACGAGAACTACAAAGGACCAAAGGAGGACTGTGTTGAAGAATGTGAGTCGACTTGCCGCTCGAGAAGAAGATGAGTACTGACCTGATATTAGTCTTCCACCTTCAACATTGTGCCACCCAGTGCGCCGCCCCTAAGCTCTTCAAGATGCTCAAATAGACGACCACAACCTCCAAATACCTCTCGGTGCTCACGACGTCGAGTCCTTGACAAAGCGCGGCAGACTATCGGTGAACGCTGTGTGGAGGAGAGCAGTCTGCTCTGTGACATAAATAGCTCCGTTGTACAGAAACCTTGTGTGAAAGGTGACACAATAGACACGCTTGAACAAATTCGAACTCCCTGTTCAGTTACTACGCGTGGTCTGTTAAAATGTCTTTACTTGATACACGAGCCGAATGTTCGTAAAGGGGCTGATAACTGTAAGAAAATCGTGCGTCCTGCGAAAATCGGTGATGTAGCCACGTGAATACAAATCAAATTGTGTTCCAAAGGATACTCGTACTGCTTATCCGACTGTGGACCATCTTCTTCGAGCTCTCACATCTGCGTCACCTCGTCACTGTCCCTGGCGTCTACGGCGTCAGGATCCCGATCCGTTGCTTGTGCCCCTGCCGCCTCAGATTCCCACCTCCTCAGCCTAATCATGCCCTTCCGACCAAAAAACCCCAGCGTTAATGGTAATGGCATTACAAGCATAGCCACCACGGCTTGAAACACCAACGCCTTCCTCATATCCCCGGGCGGATTTGCACCCTGCTCACCCTTCAATGCATCCATGATAACGATAAAAATTCCACCGAGTAATTGCCCACCACTCCAACACAACGAGCTCGACACACTCGGACTCGTGGGATGTAAGATCTCGACCAGAAACTCCAGCACCACTGGCACGAGACCGAAACTCGCGGCCCCAAGTAACGCGCACACAACGTAGACGTAGGGTATGCTTCTCGTCGCCGGCGCAAAGATGAAGACAAGATACATGAGCGCGATGACCGGCACCGCTATGCGGATGAACCACAGGTAGAACTTGAATTTATCGTTCAACGGTGACATAACGGCTGCGAAGACAAGACCGACAACGATGAGCACGGCGCCAGCGATGCCTGCGTCATCCTCGGTGAAGCCGTGGGGTTCGAGAATCTGGTTGAGGAGAGAGCTGAAGGCATTGAAAAAACCGACGTAGACGGCGAAGGGCACAAAGATGAGGTAGAACTCAGGGGAGGTCAGAAGAATGTGAAGGTCGGATTTCATGGAGCGTGCTACAGATTGGCGGCCTCTTGCTATGAGAATTGTTTCGAGGTTCGGGGCGGGCGGTGTTGGTGGGCGCTGTGGGATGAAGAAGGAGGGGATTGTGGCGACAGACGCGATAATTGAAACCCACAGGATTGAGTTGGGGATGTCGGAAGAGTCACCGACCCAGAACGGGGAAATGAGTTGGCCGAGTGCAGCACCAAAGGGGTTTGATAGGCTGGCTACAGCTGTCGCTGTTGTGCGGCCAGCAGGACTGAACCACTGCAGAAGTTAGTAAACCTGTATCGGTACAAACAGCCAGGGGATAAGAGTTTTGATGCGGGGCCAAGCTGGGGCCGGCGGTTGAAGGAAAAAGACTTACGAGGTCTGAGTATGTTGTCGGTGCTGCTAGAACGAAAGGTTGGGCGAGACCGATCAGGAGCTGGCCGAGCATTACGACGGCGAAGGTGTTGGATTTCGCGCCACCATATTTAGTCCAGTTGCCTGCTAAAAGAAGAATGGACGATATGACAATGGATGTTTTGGGACCGTGCTTGGCTAGGGCCCAGAAGGTAACAGGAGTTGCGACAACGAAGGCGAAGAGAAAAGCCGTTGATAGCCAGTTGATTGCGCTTTCAGTCGTGTTAAAATAGGTAGCTGCCGTGCTAGACACTGGGGCAAGTGCGATCCAGTCCCAGCTCACCACTATGTTGAGCAGGACAAGCTGGAAGAGACCAAAGAAACGTCGTTTGTAGACTTTGAAGTTGATCTGTGAATGCGTGGACATGCCAGAGATTGTCCTGGTAAGGCGTCGAGTTGATGCCGTCTCGCCCGGAGCCTCCGGTGTCGAGCCTGAGGCCTGTCCATTGGCTCTGACGGTGGCTGACACCTCGCTCTCGGCAGTCTTGCCCATCATGAGTGGTTGTCGTTGATCGTGAGAATCAGCATACTCTTCGAAAGCGTACATCCATCTACTCGAGAGCCTTGGGTATTGCGTCGGATCACAATGCTCCGCAAAATGTCAACGCTCTCGAACGCGACGCGGATTGTGGTTACACGCAAGTGCTTGCTAAGGCTTTGCGATGGTGCATAAGGATGAAAAGGGAGATGTGACACCTTGCACAGCGCGTAACAGTTGGGTTTATGCTGCCTTTGCTGGACTTCGTCGCCTCAATGGCTGAAAGAGATGCGATGGTCCCGAATAGGGGAAAGCCTCATTTCGGGATTTCAAGCACTGATTTTGCGTCATCCCAATCAGGCCTTCCACGAGGAAGAGCCAGAAATTCTCGGGACGTTAAGGGGCTTTGTGTACTTTAATGGTTGTATTGAAGATGTCGAACCCTTCGATGGTCAACGATGAGGTCTCACGAAGAGCGGCACTGGGTTCAGGCTGAGAATCTCAAGGCTACGTAGCAGTACATGGAGCATGAAACTCGCCTGTGCAAGCCGTGGACAGCTAGCCCAAAAAGTAGACGAGGGACGGCCGCCGGGGATTGGACAAATTGAGGAATGCTAGCCCTGCCAATTGGGGCTAGAAGGCGCAAGAGAAGCTTTAATACCGGCCCTTAGCATTTTAATGGCGCCTGCAGTGGAGACACAACAGTCTCCAGGAGTCGCCCTCAACTCGATCTCACACAGCACACCCGAGACTGAAGGGCCGTTTTTACTTTCAAGCCTTCCAGCCCCAGCCGTCATTCGCTAAAAACAGTACCTGCCTTGCTAAGGACCTTATTTCTGCTGTCCATCGTAGCTCCCATCTCACAACATTCGTTCTCAAATTGCAGGCAGAGTTAACAAACTACAATTCTCTTCAACATACAGCAGCATCCTGGACAGAGCACACACCGCTGTTCCTGCGAAAAGAGAGTCACCTACGAATACAACAGCGCAATCTTGACGTTGTTAGTCCACCAAAGATCTCCGTGTCTGCAAACATGTCTTGGAGGGAGCGCTGAGTGCTGGCTTGGAGTGTGATCACTGCCCGCTGAAGACACGGCGCCTGATATTGAAGATATGCAGGGTTTCAATTTCGGCATTAGGAACTCTGCCACACCGAGTGTGGACGAGACTAGGAGCCGATATGTGCCTAGCTCAGTGTACAGCGGCCCAGGACCCGCGGAAGAGTCGCCCATACCTCCTCAGCCGCAGCAGCGGTATTATGAGAATGGTGCGCCCGCCCGCCCGAGTCAGAACATCAACTACGCGCCGTACGAGCAGAGGCATGATGCGGAGCCGACCCGTACGCGAACGTCAACCACGCTGAACCTCAATGACCCCGTCGCAATGCATTTGCTCATGGAGACGGCCATCATGGACAGTAAGGACTTTGAGATCCTGTCTTTCGAAGAGCTGGAACAACTCAAACGAGAAAAGGGCTACTTGCGTACTAAGTTGGACGGCGCAAAGAGGCAACTTGCCCTGGAAAAGAAAATGCATGAGGCAGCACAGCTGATGAACAGGCTTTCGCCTGGTGATGCATCCAGCAGCAAGAGATCAAGTTTCTTTGGCAGGAAAAACAGTAGCGCCGCGGTTGGCGTCGACAACGAGTTGAGTACAAGCAGCGAGAAGGTTGAGCAACTGGCGCAGGAGGTGAAGACGCTAGATGCAAGAATGCAAGACGTGGAGCGACGGATAATGCAACATACAGCCGGCATCCTGCAATTCACGCATCGTGGTCTGAAAAAGAATTTAAGGAAGAATGAGCTCCCACGGAGTCCGGAGAGCATGTCGAGTGGCACAAGACGTGTGTCAGGCGCAGACGGTGCAAGTGACTTCGATGAACGCAGTCTGTACCAGGTCCCAGACTATGTCCACGACTATGCTGCTAGGAGCAGCCGCAGGATAACAAGAGACCTGCAGCCAATAGAGGACGTTGCGATTCGATTGCATACCCTAAACACCACAATACATAGTATGATACAGCAAATTGCTCTGACCGAACACTTTGAGCCACCTCCAGAACCTACAGACGAGGGCTTGCAAGGACGAGTTGGCGCGCAGATACAAGCACATCTTACTTATATGACACAAGGTCTCGAAGCCCTTGGTAGTGCTCAGGGCCCAAGCTCAAGAGCGGCATCTGCGGATATGGAGCAGTTAGGATTCCTCACGACAAAGCTTCAGGAGATGTTGGAACGGACTAATTCCGTCAGCAAAAGTCCAATCCTTGGGCAGGATACTGAACACGGTCAAGACTTGGAATCCCAGCTGACATACTCTGCTACTGTACTTGAGCGTCTGAACCAACGAATTGAAACCTTACTTGAACAAAAGGACATCTTAACAAGACAAATACAACAGCAGCGGGAACTCAATTCGAAATCAGATGCGCAGCGTGATGCTCACATCAGAGACCTCACAGAAGAGCTTGATGAGGCCAAGAGGTTGCAAGCAATGAGCGACAAAGAGATGCAGCAGACACAGAATCAATTAGGTCTGCTTATGGAACAGCTTGATCAAGCCAAGCAAAACGAGCAACTTTTGGAGAAGCAGCTAGACATGCAGGACAGCAAGGCGCTCGAAGCTGAGCGGTCTGCAAGGAAGGAAAACGAAGCGAAGCTGTTGAGAGACATTGATGATCGACAGCACGCTCTCATCCAGCTGCAGGCGGACCATGCAAAAATTCAAAATGACTTCGAGATCAAGTCTCAGAACCATTTGCAGCAGCTGAACGATACCAGCACAGCTAAAGAGCAAGCGGAGTTACAGCTCAAGCAGAAAGCTGAAGAGCTGGAGTTGGTGCGGAAGGAGATGAGAGATATGGAATCCCAAGTCGTACAGTTCCAGACAGAGCTGACCATGGCAAAAGCTGAGCTCGATGGTGCATACGGCTCGCGGGCGCAACGGGCAGCTGATGTGTCCATGAACCCCGAGATCAAGAAACAAATCGATGAGCTAAACGCGAGAAACATGGAGCTTCAAGTAGAACTCGACATGCTCTCACAAGCGCATGAAACCAAGGGCGCCGGCAGTGCCGAGCTTCAGAACAAGGTCAATGCCTTACAGAGGGAGTTGAAAGATACAATTGAGGATTATGAAGTTATGACAAAAGCGAGTATAGATAACGAGAAGGAACGAGATCATCTTGAAGCGATGGTCGACGAGCTGCGGGACCATTGTGAAAGTTTGAAGGCACAACTCAACGAAGATCAGGTTAAGTGGCTAGGAATCAAGAACAATCTGCCACCTGAATCAATTTCGACCACAGTACTGAAGAACGAATTTAAGAAGATGATGCGCGACAGCAGAGCTGAAAGCCTCAAAATGGTGAAGGTAAGCAATATCGACGAGTGGGTGATTAGGAAGGAGCTAATAATCTGCAGGCTGAACAAGAAGAACGCAAACGCCTAGAAGGAATAATACGAGGACTCAAGAAAGATATGGCTCAGAGCACGCCTTCGAAGGCCGAATTGGAGCATGTGCCTTCCTCGTCAACAACACCTGCAACTCCCTCCAAAACAGTAACAAAATGATCAGTCAGAGTCCGGGATCTGAGATTTGCCCAAACTATCCAGTTTTACTATAATAGCTGGAACTCACTGTAAGTGTTTGGCACAGAAGGCGAAAAGAATAGGATGGGTGTAGTATTAGCAAATGGTTGTCAGGAGTCAAAATTGTCAGTGTAATGTTTATTCATGGTACGAGATTGCGGGAAATTGAACGTACTGTATTGGTATGGTGTATCGCGCCGGCAACAGGGCAGCCGGTTAGCAGCATGAATTTGGTTGTGTGGATACATGAACTCTGGCGTTTAAAGCACTGATCAATCTGGTTGCATCATTAAGGCTATTTAATTACATTGACACCATGACTGGCGATTGCGGACGCGAGCATCAGACTGCAGACACAATGTTAGGCGAGAAGTAATTTTGGGCAAAACTGGCTTCACGATGAGGACACCGCATTTGCTTTGCGTCCTTTCTAAACTTCGCACGCACATCAAGCCTCAAGAGAACCCCTGATCCAAAAGCATTGTGCAACAATGATGAGCGAGACAGAAAGGATGGAAGCGACGTCGAACTGGTCGATCGCCGAGGATGAGGAAGTTATGTGTTTCTTCAAATGGACTGAAACGCACGGAATGATCCCAGAAGCGCTGATAGCGCCTGCTCCTTCCGACGCAACTGTTTTCTTTCCTGCTCCGTACTTGGCCAATGGTTGGGCTAACCACAATCGATGCAAGCTGCACTGACGCTGTGATAGATTTTCCTTGATAGCATCTGTATCCGAATCGTTCGTTAAGATCTCCTCAGAGACATGCAGTGCAAGGCCCAAATTAAGCCTGAGAGACCCATAGGCTCGGAGCCAGTATGCCGTTACAGAACCTTGTCAATGTCACTGTCTGCAGACGATGGCCATTCTCGATCACGATCATTCAACGACATTGATTGCAGCCTTCCGCTTCAAGGGGCCCAAGTATGTATCGGGCACGTCCGGTCCATGTCATCCGAGGAAGCGCTCGAAGCAGCTGCCCAATCAATAGCATATCCGTTAGCTCCTTGTCAACCACCAATATACAGACCGCCAACTCCGCAGGGCCTTCCAGAGTTTGGGAGCCCAGAAGCACAACAGCTTCGGCTTCTTCCACCGTCGCGCTTTACCCGATTAGCAGAGTTGCTCCAGAGACGAGTACGTCCAGTGAATGTCACGTTGGGCAACACCACCACAGAGCTTGAGAATCTAACAAACAACAACCAGCAAGACCTGACTAGAAATCTCGGGCCTGCCAATGCAGGCATATCGGCTGAGATGCTCCGGCGCGTGATGGGCACGGTGAGACCGGTCCTGGTCTCGAAGAGCTCGCATCGGCAACGAAGATCAAGTCTACCACGAGGCGTAATCCGAGCCTCGGCGCCCGGGCCTCTGGCCTGGGCAGAAGATGGTTCGCAGGTTAGAGGTCGCTTTGGCAATAGAGCAAGTGGGCATGGCGTGGGCTCACGAATGCTGGGAACACACCCCCTTGCACTTTTGCAAGATTCGGAGGGTCTTCAGGATGCCTTGGTGGGGTCCAATAATGCTCGTGCAAAAGGGGATGATCAACGGCGGCACAACGCGTGGCAGGCAGAAAGAAGCCGTTCCCGTTCCGCAGCTAGAGCTACATGTGTTGGCCCGAGCCAGAACTATAGAAGTCAGGTCCTGGATGTATCAGGTGCAGCGCAAGCCTTTGAAAGCGACCAACGTGCCACTCGGAAGCTCGATCGTCGACGACCGGAGAACGCAAAACTTCGAGCACAGCTCAAAGGCTTTAAAGCGCCTACAAACAGCCTAGATTCGAGGCTGAGAGGCCATGACCGTGCGACCTCCAACAACTCCGAATATCAGACTGCACGCTTGCGCCAGCTGACGAGCGAAACGTTTGGCGCGTGCCATTTCCAGATGTTCGGCGGTGAGACTACGGCTGACAGCACGATTCCACCCAACTCTGACGAGACTTCAGGCAGTCCGGTTTCACTAAGTCTCAAGCAGACGGTAGGAAGTCCGTGTGATCTCGAGCCAATGCGGTCGTTTGAGATGATCGAGCCGACACAGTACTCATCCTACAATTCCTATTCGCATTCTTTTGACGGCATCGGCTCGCCAAATGTAGCGATTGACATTGCCATGTCGCCGAACAGTTCTGAAATGCTGGAGCAGCATGGCACCCATTTTCTGGCCCGAGTAGCCGAAGATGGACAGCAAGAGTCTGGGGCTCAGCTCAAGAGGACAACAACAACCATCTGCTAGGAGTGGATGTGTGATAGCTTTTGTTGTTGGATTTCTTGGCCGAGTGGGAAGTAACCGCCTTTGAAACATCGGTAATAGACTATCATCAGGGTATTATGCGTATTCTTGGACTCGAATAGTAATTCGTGTTGTGTCATCTGAAAGACTTTATCAAATTTTTGGGAGTTTAATCCAGAGGGGCATCATGACGGCTCTTCCGTCTTGCTTCTCTTGTCCCTATCTTCATCTCTCCCGTCAAGCCCATTTTCGCCTGCTTTTCTTTTCCTGTTTTCCAGGGACGCTGGTTCCGCCCCATCAACGACGGCCTCAATGTCGGCTCCAATCTGCTCACCAACCAAATTTCTCCCTTCCCTCTGCGCCGCCTCCTCCTCAAACCCCCTCTTTCCCTCCTCGCCCGTGCAATAACTGTTCTTTACGAAACTATGACAGCACTGGTACCCCCACTTGCCGTCCCGCCAGTAACTCCCGAACACACTGCTATGGTTGCCCGGGTAGATGTCTTCGGGGTACTTACTCCGCGCCACAGGTTTGAGGCGCGGCTTGCCGGTGCTCTGGTCGATCTCGCGGCCGGTCTCGGGGTCGTAGGTCACGTACGCACTCGTACTTGTCACCGTCGCAGAGAGCGGCTTCTTGTTCGTTGTTGTTGTTGTGTTGTTGTTGGTGGCGCCCGAGTCGCCGTACTTGGAGACGAGATAGGATTTTTGCTGGGCCTTTTTGGCCTCGGCGGCCTCGAGGGCTTTGCGGTGCGCGATGGCGGACGCGGTGGGGTTGGCTTCGAGGTGGACTTTGCTGCCGCTGGTTCCGTCGCTGGCTATCTGTGCGGCGGGCGTGGGGGCGTTGGCTGTGACTGGCTTTTCTTGGGTTTCCCATGCGTACCGCTGTGCGCGCTCGAATGCGGCAGCGTCGGATTTGGGGTCGTGACAGGGGCGGACGAAGCCTTCGCTTGCGAGGTCTGTGCCTGAGGAGTTGGCGTTGAGGGATTGGGCCGTGGTGTCCATGGAGCGGGTCTTGGGGTCGTATTTCGCGCTGTCGAGGTTCAGGTCGAGTAGATATTTGGCTGTGTCTTCGCGGAGGCGGAGTTGGCGGGTCGAGGTTGGTTGTGAGCGGCCCATGTCAGTTTCTTCGGCGTAGTGGTCGCCGTCAGCGTCTGGGTTGGCCTCACTGTCGTCGGGTTCGGTACCGTTGGCGGGCGATCTCGACACGGCGTTCTTGCGCAAGGCCTCCATATCCTCATAGTCCTTGATCACAGCGTCATAGTCGCGCACATCATAGCCGTTCCAACGGTCCCTTTTCGCGTCCCAACCCAGCTTCACGTCCTCCACCGCCTCGTCGGCCTGAATATCACGCCCAGACCACTTGGCGCCGGTCTTCCGCGGACGTGATAAGCACTCCTTGGTCTTGTGCGTCATGGCGCCACAGTTCTCGCAGGCGCCTTTGCGATACTTTGTTGCGGCGGGGCCGCGGGTCGTGCCACGGGAGTACCATTTTGCTTTGTCGAGGGTGTCCTTTCGTTCAGCTTTGGAGCGTTGGTGGGAGAGATATTCTGTGTCGGCGAGAAGGTCGGCAGCGTAGAAGGGCTTTGCGCTGATGTACTGGGGGATGTATTCGTTGCGGCCGTTGTTGTTGTCTTTTGAGGGTGGCGGAGGATTTCGGGACATGGTGTAGATGATGCTTTTGGGTGGCTAGGGCTTCTTGGTTTTGATGACGGTACTGAGCGCGTAAGTTACTGAATTTCTTCACGGCTCTGAGGCTGTCGAGTATGGGACTGGCTCGATATGTTTCTTCTTGACACTCCACGACTGTCTTCCGCCGGCTGGTTGGGATATCAAGATGTGGTCAGGACCAGAATTGACAGGAAGCCTTCCTCCAGCACGTGATTGATGCCAGAGGGAACAGGACTTGGCGCCTCAGACCACAGGCCTCCAGGCAACCACGATTTACTTTGGACAAGTGGCGATGACGGATCGGAAGCTGAAGGCAAATTCGGCCCACCAAGCCTGATTACGGAATTAGCGTTGGCTGCGGCCGAATCGCCTGGAAGTACGCAAGAATGGTTGCACCTTCTTCATCGCCGCTGGACTCCTCGTCACTTCGTCCATCGACCGTCTCTTCTCTTCTCTACTGGCTTCTTGTGATATTGCTGATATTCCTAGCCGGCTCTCTGCGTAGTGCAGCGCAGCGGCTCAATTTTGTGCGATCTATTCTGCAACAACTCAGTGATTGTTCCCAGCGGAGAGTGTGTCATCTGGCTTTCCGACATTCACTCGGCGGCCTGGCGCCGCTGACTCTCAGCCATGATATTACAACCTGCTCTCTCTGTATTACCTGTACGATCAAGTGCTGTCAGACTCTCAAAATGCTCGTCGCTAACGTCCCTTCAGCAGAGTGTTTCGGCAGCCATTGCGCCTGATGTGTGGCAATCGATACAGTCATCCTTGTCGCCCCTCAAGAACATCCGCCGCCAACGGCTTTCGCGGTCAATTTCAACTACAACCAAGACAGACACCATGGCAGCTTCGAGGCTAGTAACACAAGCAGTACGTGGTGGACATGGTACAGTCAAGATCACGCCTAACACAATGCAGATTGGCCACCGACCGCATCTACCGGAATGCCTGGCCTCAACACCGATGAACAGCCTGCGATCCCTCTCGAGCCGGCATTTCTCGACGCGGCGGTCACTTCCCGCGAGTCCAGGACTCCGACAGCTCTCTTCCGCACTCTCGGCGACTCCGCCATCGATTCGCAACCCGACCAAAAAATCTTCAACCAACCTGGCTTCCATACTCCTTGGAGGTGCGACGAGGCGTGCCCACTTCTCGCCACAGCAGATACGGGCTTTCTCGAGCACTCCTCAGCCATGGAATCAGAATCAGCTGGCCCATGCCGAAAGGACGGCTAACAATAACCCAACGAGTGCCACCGCCCAGAATACCTTCTACTCGGCCCTGCTTCGAGCGAATATGCCAAAGCTAGTCATTGAACGGTATGAAACAGGAAGATACGCCTCGAACGCTGCCGCCGACTCCTCCTACCTGAAGGCTCTACAGATGACGGGTAGCGCACCGAATGCGAACTCGGCACTTGGTCAGCAACAATCGAGCAATGGACTGAACTCGGATAAACTGCAAGCCGTTGGCCAAGCCATAGCAGGACAGGTCAAAGGTGGTCAAATGGTTCGACCTGGTAATACTACTGGCACTGGCGCGAAAGAGGCCCCTCTCTACGTTGTAGTAGAGGAGTCCTGGGGTTCTACAATCCTGAAATGGGTCAAGACACTTCTCTGGGTTGGTCTCGCTGGTTACTTCATGCTTGTGATTTTGACCATGGTTGTTGAAATGACTGGCAGCTTCCGCACACGGGTCGGCCAGAACAATGAGGTCCAAGCACAACATCAGACTGTGCGATTCTCCGATGTCCATGGTTGCGACGAAGCCAAAGAAGAGCTGCAAGAGCTTGTCGAGTTCTTGATCAACCCTGAGCGCTTCAATCGGCTCGGCGGCAAATTGCCCAAAGGTGTCCTTCTGACAGGCCCTCCAGGTACCGGCAAGACCTTGCTTGCTCGCGCTGTTGCGGGAGAAGCTGGTTGCCCTGTCTTCTACATGTCTGGATCCGAATTTGATGAGCTCTACGTTGGTGTGGGCGCTAAGCGGGTGCGAGATTTGTTTGCACAGGCTCGAAACAAGGCCCCCGCTATCATCTTCATTGACGAACTGGACGCCGTGGGCGGAAAGCGAAATGCGAGAGACCCAGCATATGCCAAGCAGACACTCAATCAATTGTTGACGGAGCTAGATGGGTTCAGTCCAAGCACCGGTGTTATTCTGATTGCCGCCACCAACTACCCTGAAGCGCTCGACAAAGCTCTTACTCGTCCTGGTCGATTTGACCGACGAGTGAATGTGCCTCTTCCAGACGTGCGAGGTCGCATTGAGATCTTGAAGCATCACATGAAAAATGTCCCGGTCACTGGCGACGTCGAAGCGACGAATCTTGCACGCGCAACAAGTGGTATGTCAGGTGCTGATCTGGCCAATCTCGTCAACCAAGCAGCAGTCCATGCCTCACGGTTTAAGCACAAGAAGGTGAGCTCGATGGACTTTGAGTGGGCCAAAGACAAGATCATGATGGGTGCCGAAGCCAAGTCACGAATGATGAGACAAGAGGACAAGGTCATGACTGCATACCACGAGGCCGGCCACTGTCTCGCCAACCTCTTTACGCCCAATACGGACCAGCTCTACAAGATGACTATCATTCCTCGAGGTCAAACTCTGGGTGTGACGCACGCTTTGCCCCCGATGGACGAGGTCAGCCGAAGCTACGACCAGTTCCTTGCCAACATTGACGTGTGCATGGGAGGTCGAGCGGCGGAAGAGCTGATATACGGACCGGGCAAAGTGTCGAGCGGCATTTCAAACGACCTAAGCCAGGCCACGAACATAGCCTACATGTTGGTCACGAGATTTGGCTACTCCAAAAACCTTGGAAATGTTGACTACACGCAAAATTACGACAAGTTGTCCACCGAGACCAAGATGCAGATCGAGCGGGAAGTCCGGGAAATCGTCGAGGGTGCGCGAGAACGTGTCGACAACCTCATGCGAGAAAAGCGGAAAGAGCTTGAAGCGCTCAAGGATGCATTGATGGAATGGGAGACACTCGACAAGGCACAAATCGAAAAGGTTTTGAGGGGAGAAAAACTTCAAAAGTTGGAAGTCGAGCTAAGGAAAGATGATGATGAAACCAACAACAGCAGCGGTCCTAGGGGGAACAATCCTCAGGAGAAACCACACAAGGAGACGGGTCCCAAGGGTGGCATTGGGATTAAGCTTCCTGACGTGCTCATGCCACCAAGTACGGGGACGCGGGGGTCGAATCCTGAAGCGACAAGATGACAAAGCACCTCTGCTGACGGTGAAGTGTGGCAGTATTGAAGTTCTCATAGCGTTCAGTAACATTGACAGCTGCTCATTGAAAGCAAGCGTAATGTTAAGATGTTGCAGATCACAATGACCATTCTTTTCCTCTTTCATGTCGAGGCTGCCAGTCTGTGCGAGCCCATCCAGTGTCTCAAATTATGCGTTTGTCGAGCGGTAGAGTTAACTTGTGGCGAAAGGGAAGACTAGGCCGCTACGCCGCGTTCATGCCAGGAACCCGGACCCGCGACTTGCACGGGTCTGAGGCTGAACGCCGATCATTTCGGGGCGTGGTTAGCTCCAAGCCAGAGGCTGACGTTGACTTGGGTTCAAGCCACACCCGAGCCTGCTTGCAACGTGTGCCAAATAGTTTTCGACGCAAAATACGTTGAGCCTACGTATACCTCGTCTGCCGTCGGTGACATCCTTAGCTATAATGACCGCGCCTGAAACGCAACTTGAGACATTCTACTGACTTTGCGACCACGTCGCTCTTGAACAACGACCTCTTCCCGGCACCTCTTGGCGGATTTCTACGAATTCTCTAAATCTTATCACTGTCAGCCGCAGCCGACTCCCATGGCAGCAAAACCGATATCGACCATACGCAAATGGCTGCTGTCCTCGCCGCCCGCAGAATGGGCTGTCAACCAGCTTCGCGAGCTCCTGATAGGAGCAATCAGGCAGGGCAAGGTGCCCCGACATGTTGCTTTCGTGATGGACGGAAATAGACGATACGCTCGGAGGAATAGGATTGAGACTGTTGAAGGCCACAACATGGGCTTTGAGGCCCTGGCAAGAGTACGTCGCCTTCGGAGCATGCTGTGAGTGGCACTAACAATTGGTAGATCCTGGAAGTCTGCTATAAATCCGGCGTGCACACCGTTACCATCTATGCCTTTAGCATCGAGAATTTCAAGCGAACCAAGTACGAGGTCGACGCACTCATGGACATGGCCAAGATAAAACTTACGCAGCTATCTCAGCACGGAGAGCTGCTCGACCGATATGGAGCGTGTATACGGATCCTGGGTCAAACAGACCTCCTCAAGCCGGATGTGCTGGAAGCTATGGATAGGGCCTGCAGGATGACGGCGCATAACGACAAGAAGGTGCTGAATGTGTGCTTCCCCTATACGAGCCGGGACGAGATCACCACCGCAATCAGACGGACAGTGAGCGAGTATAGCAAGCCTGTACCCCAACCATTGAGCAACCACGGCCGCAGAAGTCCATTTACAGAAGAACGGATAGTAAACACGATCAAGAGCCAGCACAAGTCCGACCAAGTGATGGAGCAGCCGTTGAGCTATGTCGAGCCGTCCATAATGCAGTCTTCCTCACCGAGTGAAGCGTCGTTAGCTTCAGAGAGTTCAACACCAGCACTAGCACCGGCACCATTTCAGCACGACTCAGTACTACACTTACAGCCAAAAGACTCCGATGCAGACCAAGAAGCAGACACCTCCTCCGTCTCCTCCTCAACTGCAACGCTAAATCCTGAAGTCCTCTCCTCAACCTCGTCACCACCCACATCCTATACCGGCTCTCCGCAATCAAAACCAGCAAATACCACCTCCACCACCCACTCCCAACCCGACCAATCTACGCATCCGCCTCCCCAATATAGAAACCCCGAGGACATCTCAAGTAGCACCATAACGTCCCACCTGTTCACAGCCTCAGATCCACCGCTTGATCTACTCATTCGCACATCGGGCGTAGAAAGGTTAAGCGACTTCATGCTCTGGCAATGTCACAAAGACACGAGGGTCGTGTTTCTTGATGTGTTGTGGCCAGAGTTTGATCTGTGGCAGTTCTTGCCTGTGCTTTGGGAATGGCAGTGGAGGGGGCGGAAGGAGGAACAGTGGGAGATGGAGGTTAGGGGTGCAGAAGCCAAGGTGGAATAGAACGACGGACTATAATCGCTGGTTCGTAAGGAGTAAGGTGTCTGAGCATCTCTAAGCATTAGGAGATTACCCACGGCGTTCGCGAGACCCGATCGGTCGAAGAACTTGTGTATACTATGGGACATGTCGCCAAAAATGGCACGGTCAGTTTTAAGCATTGTAGTGTCGCGCCGAATTGATCGGACCGGCACCGGCGTCTAGGGGCACATAGAGCTTCGCGATTGTCATCAATCCAGCTTGATCCAACCTCACTCTGCAAAGGACCTGACAAATGCAGGCGTGCAAGAGCTCTTTCCGCGTGTAGACTCGTTCCCTCTTGCGAGAAGCTCAGATCTGAACCATATAGAGCAAGCAGACAGAAGAGAGTGTGTGTGTGTGTGGGTGTGGGAAATACAGACGCTGCAAGGCAGCACTCGTTAATTGAGTAGTCAGTCATAAATGACGCTTGGGGTTGTGAGCACAATCAATACTGCTGAGTGAGCGCTTCTTGCTATCCCGTCGATAGAGGCAGAGCAATCACCCTTTATCGTCGTCTAGCTATCAACGACAGTCACGGCGTCGGGGATGGTAGTCGACGGACTAAAAATCAACAGAACAGCCCCGCGTACCGTGGTTCGTGAGACTTGAATCACTTTGCGAGTCCTGTACATTTCGATGCAAGAGGGCGAAATAGGGGTATGTGCCGTGGCGCATTTTCTGGTCGGACCATGTTCTTCTCATTCACCGCGTCATCCCTACTTACAGTGTCGAATCGAAAAGACAAATAGCTATCTAGGTGTATACCGTGCGTGCAGGTGCAGCACATATCTACCTACATAGCCATTTCGTGTCTCGCAGAAGGAAAGTCGTCAGTTGGCGTCATTATCAATCGCTCATTGCACCAAACCAAATATCTCAGAGCCCCTGTCGGAAAGCTTCCGCTCGCCTCACTCTCACCTCGCTGGTGTTCCTCCTTCTCCTCCCCGTTTCATTGGCAGGAGTGTACAAGGACTGCTCTACTTCCGTCCCTTGCCCACCCAAGCGCTCCAGGTAGCGGATGCGGTCACGGTGACTGTTCGGGTGGTTGTAGCCGTGCTGACGCTTGTGCATGGCGCCGTAGTGACTGATCCGGGGAGCGTTGAGATCGACGTTACTGTGATCGTCGTGGCTGGTCCAGTAATGATCGAGGTCACTGTCGGTCCTGGGATGGTCTCGACGGACGTAACAACGCTTGTTTCTGTCACTGTCGGCCCTGGAACGGTCTCGACAGATGTGATGACGCTTGTTTGTGTCACTGTTGGCCCTGGAATCGAGATGGTGGGACCGGGTACAGAAACCGTTGGTCCCGGGACCGAGACTGTAGGGCCCGGCACGGTCTGGACCTCGGTCACCGTTGTGGGGTTGCAAGGTGTGTCCTGAGTGATGGTGGTGACGACTGCACTTGTGATCGTGACAGGCGCGGTCCCTTGTGTAGGACATGTAACCGGGTTGGGCGTATCGCCACAGTCACTGGTCACCGTAACAGGAGGCGGCGTGATTGTGGTGACGCAAGGGATTGGATTGCCATCATCATCGGTGCATCCGACCGGAAGAGTCGGACATGAAGTTGGACCTCTGGTAATGGTGACTGTCCCGCAGGGGATTGGGTTGCCGTTTTCATCTTCGCAGCCAGATGGTGGAGTAGGGCATGAGGACGGACCGGTGGTGATGGTAATTGTGGTGCCGGTGCATGGGATTGGATTGCCATCGTCATCTGTGCACCCTGGAGGGGGAGATGGACAAGTCGATGGACCTGTAGTGATTGTGATTGTTGTCGAGCCGCAGGGAACTGGATTCCCATCATCGTCGGTGCATCCAGGAGGTGGGGTAGGGCATGAAGTGGGCGTGCAGGGCACGGGATTACCTTCATCGTCACTGCAGCCTCCTGGAGTGGTTATGGTCACCGTCGGACGGGCGGGCCAATTCGTGGTATCACCAGGAACGACATTGGTGCAGGTGCCTGGCAATGTTATGGTGGTGATACCACCTGGGGGACAGGCAGACGTGTCCGGCACGAAGCTCGTGATGGTTGAGGTAGCGCCGGGAGGGCATGTGTTGGGCCCGACAGTTGGAGCAACAGGTGTAGAGCCGGTCCAGTCGCTCCAGGTACTTGTCTCCCGAGCGATGATATGGACTGGATTGGCCTTGGCAAGCAGGCTTTTTGAGGTCAGTAGAATAGCGGGAAAAGATAAATTGATACTCGTACCTCAAGCCCGAGCCTGCGATCAGGATTTGGCGGAAGTTGGTCGCATGCATGATGCTTCGTGACGTTTTTGCTGAAGGTTGGCTGAGAAGTAAACGAGTGACTTGTTCAGTTCAAGAGTGCCTTGATGACCTTCACACTTTGCAGCGGAAATTTTGCTGACTATATACCTCTCGAAAGCTCTCCTGCCGGTGTTTTACTCCATGGAGAGCGAGACACAACATCGGTATCGTGGTTGCTGTTCCTGGATTCGTCCTGCATCACGATATGTTGTGCGATCCATGATCATTGTTAGGATAGAAATGAGGCATGGCTGGAGGAAGTGAGACTTTTGTTGTTAGCTTCATAATCCAGCCAATGTTCTTCAGTAATGCAATATGAAAGTGAGTCCAAGGATGACCTCTTCTTCCGATGATATCCACCATCGTCTGCAGGAACGACTTTCTTGCTTCAAGGTTGGGAGAGCCTTGCTCAGCCCACCCAGGCTCGGTCATAACCTTTAGCGAGTACGTGGGACAAGATATGCGGCTGCTGTTACTGGCTGCCTAGGACTGCATATGCAAGCTGTGAAAGGGCTGAAACAAAGTCACTGGTTGGTCCAGCCTCGATTTGAACGCTGAGTGACATCTGTTCGTTTGGCAAAGGAAAGTGCAGGGCAGACAGCGGTGAATGCTCAATGTTTCCACGTGAGAATCGTTGTATAGTGTGAACAGCTTTTAGAGACAATACTGCTACAATAATCGAAGGAGACCTGCAGACAAGCTGCGGAGGACATCTTTCTTCGCAAACAGTGACACGCTGCTGCTTAGCGCTCGAGCATTGAAAAGCGCATGTGCTTAAGCCTGGTCGGCGGAGTCCTACATTTTCTGGGTTGATGCTTGTCTAGAACAGAAGCCTGTCCTAATCTCAGCTTCGAGTGCGAAGCATTGCGCAGAGCTTGCTTTGTCCTCAACAGCGGCTTCAATTTGTGGTCCTGAAGCAGCATGTTGTAGGGTTGTCTCACAAGCATAACCTTTTGACAAGCATGCAGCAAGAGATACTCTCCGTTGGTACCAGAATGCGTCCAGGATCCCTTGGTAGCGAGAACGTTTGGCCACTTGCTCCCATCAAGTAGCTTCCCGAAACCTGTACAACATCAATCAAATTGGGCAGTGGGATTTCCGGGACCACTGCGAAGCAAAGCTTGACCTACCTTGCTGCACCCAAGATCTGTTCTGCTGGCAGCAACTCTTCATTCACAAACCCATCGTCACAGAAAATACGCAGCAGAATTTTGCTCCATCTCGAGGTAGGATGGTGGTTTTCGTCGAATTGAACGAGACTTGAATGCCAAGTCAACTTTGTAGGCCTTGACCATGGGATCCTTGTTCGTTCAACCCGAATGTTTACGCTCGAGATTTGTGACGGCCGTTGATAGAATCACTGCTCTGACGTGGCGAAGGAGATTTCGAGCTGTCAAAATGCCGTGGTTGACATATCTAGGATCTTTAGTGTGCTGATGGGCGGTTTTTGGCCCTAAGCAAGTACCGGTACCTACGTAAGTTACTGTAACTGAATTCGGCCTAGATTTTTGACTCGTGCAACGATGATTGCACCAACCACTGGGAATCCAGTCTCTGTAGCCTTGACATAGAAAGGTGATAGATTGCTTGACAGCCTCGACAGCCTCGTCACCACAACCGTTGAGCAGAGTAATAAGGCAGAAGCTAATGAACAGTGTACCGCCGTCTCGTACACTGAGTGAGGTAGTCGTCAACAGCAAGACGTAGCCGACTGTTGCCATCCCAGACGACACAAGCATGACAATCCCTCTACATGTTGAACTCTTTGGACTATAACTTTATTTCCAGCAGGCATAAGAGTCAAGGAAAAGGCTGGGAAAACGGTCAACAACTTCTGTTTGTTTTCGTACATCCGGCGAGCGAATGATTGGTGGCAGGAAGAGCGGACAGCTGTATGGCAAAATCAGCACGAAGGACCAGGCCAGAGACAACTTCCACAAGTTCGGTGGGATGAACGCCATCCTAAAGTAAGCCAGCCGGACCGGCCCTTGTTAATATCTCGTTCAACTGTGATCTCATAGAAATCCTCTGTAATCTTTGGGACGAGAATCTTTGTCCTGCCGAAGATCAGGAATCTAACCTGCCCTCGAGTTTTGCGGCATGAAGGAGACACAAATCACATCAATGAGCGAAATGACCATATCTCTAATGAAGAAGATGCTCCAACGAAAGAGTCAGTTCTCCGAGCCATCATGTGTTGAAGACAGAGCCTAGTCCCTGTCAGCGATTTTGGCGTTCAAGCCGACATGTGGAGTCTTACATGGCCAACTAACGATCTGAGGAAGGCCTCGACATTGAATTCTCAAGAAAGTTTTGCCACAACCGCATTTTGACATCTCTTTGCCAAAAATCTTGTCCAAATTTGTACTGACGTTGCTGAGACACAGTCCACAACATCGTGAGTACATCAAATGTACAGGTTAGCGAGCTGGAGTCCATTTTGTGTGTAGAAGCTGGTGAACAGCCTGCGGGCACTCTATTTCCCAACATACCTGGTCTTGCACGCTCGTCAATGCCCCACAATCATCTGGAGATTGAGGCAAACACACCTCCACACCTTCTGAAAACGAGCCATGACATGGGCAGCTTTGGAATAAGGGTCGTGAAACTTCTGCTACGCTCTGAGTGACTTGCCTTGTCGTTCTTTCGAAACCTTTTCTAACGTGACAGAAAGCAGGAGCCACAGGATCTCAACCGGTTTGGTCACAGGCCGAAGGCTTCAGCACCAGCTGGTTCATCTCACGCTTGAAACAGGCCAAGTGTCTGTGATGTCAGTGAATGCTTTATCAGGCCCGCAGAAGCAGATACTACATCGAGATACAGTCCGTAACTCAGCAAGATTTCCGGCAGCATCAGTTGCATTTTATCCTGGAGGCCAGATTCCGTCGACTCCATGTGCTCCGTTTCAGTTTCTCGACGGTGAACGAGCATGCATGCTCCCATGCGTGTATTGTCTGTGCTGGAGCTGGCTTGTCATTGACCTTTTCCCCGAATAGGCTGCGGTTGAATATGTGTTTGACCTCAATACCAGTGGGGCCGAGAGAGAATTGCATCGGCGTTTTACACATCTTCTGCAAAGATATTGATGTCGAAGGCATCAGCGGAGCTTGAGTGAGGGCTGAAAGCAATTTTACGCAGGCCTTTCCGTGTCCCCATTGACGATGTTACCATCCAAGATCCGTTGATAACGAAATCTGAGTACAGGCCAGACGCGTAAAGACGGGACAATAGCCGTGATCTAGCATGGGCGATCCCCAAAGCCTGGATTGAAAGAAGCAGCGTAGGTTTGTAGAGGTGCTCGACAATTCAAGGTGTCGTGTCACGAAGCGCATCACGCCGGACGAGGGTCGCGGTGAGAGCTTTGTGCAAACGCTTTAATACCATCGAAATCTCACCCGCGTCTCTCAAGCAAGGCAACCAGTCCACGTAGCCAGGATCAAAGTATTCCTGACGGCTAAACCTCATCGTAAGCCGGCCACCACAGTTGAGCCAGACGTGGCTCCGTAGGAAAAGCAGCATGACTAAACACTCCTTTGTACACTTGAAACGGCCGCGGAGCCAAAGAGACGATCTCCACTTTAAATCTGGTGGCGCTAAAGTCAAAGCGGGCAATGACGGCAACTTGGGACACTTTGGTGCCTACTGAAATTTCTGATTCAGTGTCGACGCATTGTTGGGTATTTGTGTTTGTGCACGACTTGTCTGGTCAATAATTCGCATTTTCCTACACAACAACTTCCACGTCGACCGCTTAACTGCTGCTCGACCTGAATTCTCTGTCTCGCACCGACCAAGCACTCCAATTGCTGAGTGCAAGCAATCCCGGTGGTCCAACTTCTAATCGATAAAGACTCGAGTGCCCCTCCCTCGTTGGTCTATCCAAACAGATCTTTGCGGCTTACATCCTACCTATAGCATATTCTGAATATCAACATCACTCGCAGACATGCCCGTCTCTGCGTCGAAGGCCGCCCGTATGGCCAAGAAGGCCGAAAAGGCCGCAGAGAAGGGAGAGAAGCCCAAAACCGCCGCATCCAGGTTGTCCTCCAAAGCCACTTCCAAGGCCACCTCACAAGCAAACAGCGAAAACTCTTCCGTCAATGGCGACGACGGCCCTAGTATGATCGATGCCGACGAGGAGGATCACGCAACCAGCGCCGCTAAAATGGAGCAGGTGAAGAAACTAGAAGATCAGATGGACAAGTTCGGTTTGTCGGACAGAGTCACCACCGGTGTGCTTGCGTCAATGGAGTCCAGCAGGGACGTCAAGATTACGTCCGCGTCGCTCGTGTTCCATGGGAGAGTCTTGATCACTGACTCGACACTCGAGGTCAACTTTGGCCGAAGATACGGTCTGTTGGGTGAGAACGGCTGCGGGAAGTCGACCCTGCTCAAAGCCATCGACAAGCGAGAATTTCCCTTCCCAGAGCACGTCGACATTTACCTGCTCAACGAAGGTGCACCACCTACCGACCAAGGCGCTCTGGAATGGGTTGTAAAGGAAGCGCAGAAAGAGGTTGAAAGACTAGACAATCTCGCTGAGGAGGTTTTGGAGAAAGAAGGACCAGACTCTCTGCAGCTCATGGACATCTACGAGAGGTCTGAGGCCATGGACCCGAGCACGTTTGAAACCAGGGCCTCCTTGATATTAACCGGTCTCGGTTTCAACAAGAAGACAATCCACAAGAAGACCAAGGATATGTCCGGTGGGTGGCGGATGCGAGTTGCGCTAGCAAGAGCCCTGTTTGTCAAGCCATCGCTACTTCTCCTCGACGACCCGACAGCTCACCTTGATCTTGAAGCCTGTGTGTGGCTGGAAGAGTATCTCAAGAAATGGGACAGGACACTTATTCTCGTCTCGCATTCCATGGACTTCCTGAACGGGGTTTGCACCAACATGATAGACATGAGGCAGAAGCAGCTCATTTATTATGGTGGTAACTACGATTCTTACATCAAGACACGGTCCGAACAAGAGACAAACCAGCAAAAAGCATATGTCAAGCAACAGGAGGAAATCGCACACATCAAGAAGTTCATTGCTTCCGCTGGTACATATGCCAACCTAGTCAAGCAGGCAAAGTCCAGGCAGAAGATTTTGGATAAAATGGAGGCAGATGGCTTCATTCAGCCTGTAAAGGAAGATCGTGTGTTTACCTTCCGATTCGCAGACGTTGAAAAATTGCCGCCCCCGGTTTTGGCCTTTGACGATGTGACCTTCAGTTATTCCGGTAAAAAGGAAGACACGTTGTACGAGAATCTCGATTTTGGTGTGGACATGGACAGCCGCACAGCACTTGTCGGTCCAAACGGTGTAGGCAAGTCGACGTTACTCAAGCTCATGACTGGCAAGCTCTCGCCGATAGGCGGTGCCGTGAATCGGCATACGCATTTGAAGATCGGCATGTATTCGCAGCATTCTGCAGATCAGCTCGACTTGACCAAGTCCGCTCTTGACTTCGTCCGAGACAAATACCCAGAAAAGTCACAAGACTATCAGTACTGGCGACAACAGCTTGGCCGCTATGGTCTTTCCGGCGACTCACAAACTGCACTAATGGGTACTTTATCAGAAGGCCAACGAAGTCGTGTGGTTTTTGCGTTGCTTGCCATCGAAGGTCCGAACATGCTGCTGCTTGATGAGCCAACCAACGGCCTTGACATACCGACAATTGACTCTCTGGCTGATGCCATCAACGCTTTCGACGGAGGTGTCGTCGTCGTATCTCACGATTTCAGGTAAGCTGAATTTTGAATTCAGCGACAAGACTTTGTGCTAACATGCGATCAGGCTGCTCGACAAAATCGCCAAGGAAATCATGGTCTGCGAAAACAAGACCATCACAAGATGGGAAGGCTCAATAGGTGAATACAAGAATTACCTTCGCAAGTACGTCAAATCCTCCCTTATTGCACTCCAGAACTTTTGCTAACGTTGCTGCGCTCCAGGAAAATGCTTGCTCAGGGTTCTGTGTAAGCGCCAGGTTCTTCGTTCCTCTGGTGGGTTACAAAAGCACTTTGACGAAATTTATGATCAATACTAAGGTCTTATTGCACTTCTGGAGTTTGGATACTACAAGAGCATGGATTGAGATGCCCAAGGAGGGACGTTGCATTGTTTGTTGAGGCAGGACGTGCTGCAGCACGAATGCTTAAGGTTGCATAGAGCGTTTCCGTTTTACGTCCTCAGACGAGGCGCGCAAGGAGGCTGGCTCGGCTTTGAGTAAACTCGAGAATCTGAGTCGTCTTTACGCAAACCACTGTCGACAAACAATTACACCTCCGTTACTACCTCCAACACTCCTAGCTTCGAGATTCCACGTGTCTCCGCACCCTCGGTTCCACCAATCCACGCGTGACGTGTGTTAACGTCGAATTTGTACATGGAACTTCTAGAAGCACTCACAGCATTTGCGAGTTGCGTCCAAAATCCCGCAAACTTGTGTAGCGAACAACTTGTTTGATCGTAAAATGACTTCACCAGAGCCCGTCCGGGTCACAAAAGCTGAAGATGTGAAGACGAATCATGGACAGACTGTGAGTGGCTCCGATCGGTTGCACAGTCACAATCTCCAGGAAGACTACGCTGAATAAAGCATCAGGACGGTATGATCAGACAGTCCGCCATCGTCGACCTTAGTCCCTCCCAACAAATAGTAGGCACATTGATGCGGGCACAGCCGCACTCATCGTCGGCAGTCCATCACCATGGCTCTCAAGACACGATAGTCTACGCTGTCTCGGGGCATGGCGCCATTGTGTCAGATTCTGGCAAGCAAGTTGACAAACTCAAGCCGGGCGAC
This sequence comes from Herpotrichiellaceae sp. UM238, assembly GCA_000315175.1. NCBI lineage: Eukaryota > Fungi > Ascomycota > Eurotiomycetes > Chaetothyriales > Herpotrichiellaceae > Herpotrichiellaceae sp. UM238. The sequence continues at coordinate 117,362 of AMYF01000101.1, read as the reverse complement.
TGGGCGATCATTCCCAAGGGGCGAGAACATCAGGAGGCCAATGATGGAGACGAAGAGGTATGCTTCTGCGGCATGTGCTGACTTTTGGTTGACTTTGATCAATTAGGTTGTCTGGGTCATCTGCAGAGCACCCGGCGGGACTCCTGAGGTGGTAAATCTGACAGGTTGGGCCGGCGAGGAAGTGAAGAAGTAGCGGGCTTCACTCTGATAAACTGGAAAGGAGGAGCACACCATGTTTCAATTTGCCTTGCCTACAAATAAATGTGCTATTTACTTTCCTTCGCGATTTGTCTCAGCCCTTTCTCGAACTCCTCGATTTCTTTTGCGCCCTCAAAGGTGATGTCCCTGCGCTTACCTTCCATCATAATATACGGACTGCGATACGTGTCAGTAACCAGTAATTGCAATGATCAAAAGCTGCCGCGATAATGTGCTTACACTGCATCAATGCCATTGTTTTTTGATTCTCTAATGGCCATCTCTGTGTCTTTGAGACCCTCTTTCTTGTTTTCAATGAATGCTTTTGCTTCATCCTCAGGTATACCTGCATCGGTTGTCGCCTTCAGAAGCGTCTCATCACTGGATGGATGCTGCGCTTTCTCGAAGTACTGCGAATAAAGAGCTGCGTACGTCAGTGTATGTTAAGGCGAGACGTGGGGCCGTCTTACAATTGATGATCTTGTCAGCGACCTCAGGGCCTTTCTCTTCTTGGAAATGCTGAATCACACGGTGCGCGTCAAAGGTATTGGCAACGGTGCCATGGAACGAGAAGTTGATTCCGACGCTCACGCCGTATGCGGACATCAGAGTTTCAAACATTTTCATCTTGTCCTCCGAGTCGCCATATCGGGACTTGCGGTACCATGCATGCTTGTCTTCACCTTGTTTGGTAGACTCTGGATACAACTGAAATGGCATATACTTCACAGTGAAGTTAACGTCCTTCGCATCGTCGGAAGCACGAAACCGTCGGAGAGCTACGAACCACTCACGGTCAGCCGGAGTCACCTTCAGCCTCTCTCATTGTTCAGAGCAGGTCATGCACGTCAAGTGTCTTCATCATCGTACAGCCTACCTTCGTCCAATCTCTATCCAGACGCATATTAGCTCAGCAAAAACATCCGCGGCTCTTATCTTCGCAGCGCAAAAGACCGGCATACCTTCTTCGCCAAGTATGTCCAAGCTGGTCGTCAGTTAGTTAGCAACCATGGTCAAATTGAACACACCCATTCGGTGAGCTTACGACATATCGTGTCTAGAGTGAACGAGATTTGACTATCATATGATGTCATTGTTGCTTTGTTCAGGCTTGTTATGCTTGTTCACTCTTGGTGAGACAGGCCGAGCAGGGATATAGGTCGCACGATTCGTTGCTGGGATAGACGCAAGGTTGTTCTGGGGTACAGCGAGGTTGATCAAGAGACGAAGAAGCATGTCTTGGTCGAATCAGCAATATCTTAGAATGATTGCTTTTGACAGGTCATTCCATGGTGGAGTTGCGTACTGAGCACTGCACGTCGATAATATCAAGGCATGAAATGTGGTCCCGCAGGTTGTCCCGACACCGGCGTTTTCATCCCTCCAAGCGATGCGGAGAGGCTCTGAAATCGAGTCCGACAGGCAAATTGTAAAGCCTTGCCATGCAACTATGAAGGAAAAATTTGTTTGCAACTGTTCTACAATGTGTGTGGTCAGCAGACGTGGACTGCCCACACTCCTTGGACTTGACCGAGAAGATTGCATGTTTAGGAATTTGCAGTATGGAAGTTGGCGGACACATGGATGTTGTGGTGCCGTCAGCTCAGATGGTTGGTCAGACAATCGTTGAGGTGACCGGGTTTGACCGAACAGCTTGAGCTGGGATCTAGGTTCTCATCCCTTTTCGGTGCGCCTCTAGTGAGTTTCAGAGGCTCCCGAAGACCACACTCGGTGGACTCGACTCCCATTGGCTCCCGCGCGTTTCACCACACAATATTCTTTCGATATCCGCTCTAAGGGCTTCTGGTTCAGGGAAAATCTGCATGGAGCCGACTTGACTTGAACTCCATAATGAGCGCATGCAGAGCATCGAGTCGGTTGCTTGCCCTTTGCCTTGTAGAGGAGGTTAGGCCTGGATATGCGATCGATGCCTTCGGAACGCCTGGATTTCGTACCTCCTTGTTCACCTGCTCCGTAGGACCCACCTCAAGAACTGACACTACTTCCTTCAAAGAAAACGATCAGTCACTCGCGCTGACTGCCCCTGACAGGATTCACAGCGCAAGTCATACTGGAACCAAGAACTCCGTTTGGTTGAGATGCAACCACAGAAGCAGTGTCACAAGCAGGTAAGTCTAGCAGTATATAGCCCAGCCCTGTTTCCAACCTCTTGACACATTTCCACTCTACATCACTCAGGCCAGCCTTTGACAATCGTTATCTGAATACACTCGCTTTCAGCTTTACAAATAGAGAGCACTACCACTCGCTTTTGAGTGCCGCTTAACATTTTCTGTTCAATTTTCCCTATACCACATTCAAGCCAATATGCGCTCTACTCTCGTCTTCGCCGCCACATTGGGCGTGGCTCTCGCTGTCCCTACTGGCTGGGACAAATGGGGCAATGGTCAAGGCAAAGGCCAAAACGACGATGACGACGGCAATTCTTGGGGAAACTGGGGCGGCGATAAAGGCGACAATGGCGACAAAGGTGATCACAACGGCGACGAAGGATGGGGATCTTGGGGCAACAAGGACGGCTCATCGAAGCCTGATGGCGGCTGGGGTCAATGGTCTTCCCCTGGCACGATGACCACGCCTGTCCCATCTGTTCCTTTCGTGAGCACAACTCCGCCAGCGCCCCCAGCAACGCCCACCACTCCTGTGAAGGACACTACTACTCCGGTTATTGTCACTTCGAAGAGCTGGTCTGAGTGGAAGCCATCAACGACAACTCCTGTCATTGTTACCAGCAGCACTACTCCTGTTGTTGTTACCAGTAGCACTACTCCTGTCAAGGAAACCACATCAACTCCAGTCATTGTGACCTCATCAAAGAGCTGGGGCCCATGGTCTTCGACCGCAAGTGCTCCTTCGCCTCCTCCACCATCCACGCCAAAGGAGAGCACATCTACTCCAGCTATTGTCACCTCATCAGAAAGCTGGGCCCCATGGAGTTCAGCTACAACGGCATCCCCGCCGCCACCTCCATCAACACCCAAGGTGAGCACAACCACTTCAGTGCCATCCCCGCCTCCATCAGTCCCAGAGTCTTCAACATGGCAAGTCTGGACATCGACTCCAAGCGTACCTTCAGTGTCCACCTCATCTCCGCCTCCACCACCAGCACCTCCGGCCCAAAGCACGTATTCTGAGCATTCAAGCGGTTCACCAGCTCCTCCAGCTACCACTCCAGCGCCAGCAACAACTCCAGCAACATCTGCCCCAGCTCCTCCAGCGAGCTCACCAAGCAGGCCAGTCGAGGCAAGCACGAGCTCACCAGTTTCACCACCTGTCGCTACATTCACTGGAGCTGCTGTGCCAGGTGTAAGCTACGACTCCTCTCTTTTCGCCGGCATTGCCTTCGTCGTGGCTGCCGTGGCTCTGTAAAGGAGCCAGTCTTCGGAGGCTCTCTCACGCGTGGCATAATTTCTGCCAGAACTCTGTTTCTTCCTTGTTGGAACGTTTTTCGTGAGAAAGGACACACCGACGATGGTACGGTATACCTAATGACAGCATAGCTACGGATGGGACGGATATGATGGCAATTTCCATATTCTTTACACTCCTTTGATGACTTTTATGATATACCTCATGGGCTCAATGCCGGAAACAGTTGCTCTAAAGAAGAGCAATGGCAGACATTGGTCTGGAAGAAATACTTCAAATGCACCGTGTCGATGATCACAGATTGTGATAATAAATGTATACATTACTGAACATCATGACCTTTGTTGCTCAATGCTTCGGGTTTTCGCTCTCCTTTCGCTGTAGCTCCCTCTGCACCTCCAGAAACCTGGATTTGCTAGGCATGTGCATTCTTCCGATTGACAGACATTAGAGTAGTCGAATTGTCATGAAGCCGCCCCGCCACCAATATTTGATGGAGCAGGAGGAGTGAATCTGAAACGCGAGCCCCTTCTCCCTGCGCCATTGCCTCCTGAGGGAGGTGCTCGCTCCATCTTGCTGCCTCAGGCCTTTCAGCCGCCAAGATTTCGACTTTGTGCGACGCGCTAGCCTGGAAAAGCACAACTGCACGACGAAATCTCGAACACAATCAAGCAGAGTCCACGAACCATCTCAATTCAAGGCGCAGGATCATACTTCTTTGCGACCGTTCTCAAATCGCCAGCTTATATCCTAGTATCACAACCAATCCAACACGATGGGTCCCAACAGAAACGTCGGTCCCAAGGCAGTAAGTCAACCTCCAACGCCGACCTAGGATCCTATTTTGCGAAGACGAGCGAGGACAACGAAAAGCAAAGAGTTGGATTAAGAGAGGACACCGCAATGTCCCAATCACCCAAGAACAACCGCTTTGCTGTTCACGGCTTGCTTTCGCAGCAGGCTCAAGCATCGTTATCCCCCAACGTATTGTGAACAGCAGGCTAAGATTCTTTTCTCCCACAGACCGCCGGTGCCCAGCGAGGAAAAGCCCAAAAGGGAAAGGTCACCAAGAAGGTATGTTCTCTTTTTTCCTTGTTCTCGTTCTCCTCGAGGACTCGCATGGGGACTCGCTCGCTAAGTGCGGACTGGTGCTGATGGGGGACTAGTACACCATCAACTGCTCCCAGCCCGTCAGCGACAAAATCTTCGATTTGTCTGCGTTCGAGAAGTTCCTCCACGACAAGATCAAGGTTGAGGGCCGGACGGGGAATCTAGGCGATCAGATATCTATCTCGCAGGCCGGAGATGGCAAGATTGAGGTTGTGAGCCATATTCCTTTCTCTGGCAGATACCTGAAGTACTTGTAAGTTTGAAGACGATTGATAGAATTGCAGCTGGATTGGGCTAATGGTGATGGTAGGACAAAGAAGTTTCTCAAGAAGCAGCAGCTCCGAGATTGGTTGCGGGTTGTTTCTACGAGCAAGGGTGTTTATGAGCTGAGGTTCTTCAACGTCGTTAATGACGAGGGTGAGGACGATGAGGAGTAGCCTAGTTTTTGCAAGGGGAGCCCGACAACGCGTCTGCGTGAGGCGTTACACTGACGGTGAAGCTACCCATGGCCGGTGTCGAGGATGTTTGGCTGCTCCGGCTGTGAAGGATGGATTCAGTGGTGGAATCAATAGACTAGCACCGCTGATCCTGAAGCAGCTCGCGTGGATAGATGATCTGGCATCAGAAGGGGAACTAAGTGAGTGTATACCAAGGCATCAACATGTCGCAACTCCAAGCCTCTGTAGCACACAGATTCTGTGCAGGCTATGAACGATGGCAACGAGCCATTGCACAAACGATCTGCTGACGATGACTTTTGCATGATTCTTGGTACCTCTCTCGCCAGGAGTTTGATCATCATTCCGTGCAGACTATCAGATTCATACACGTTCGGACTAGACTGCCGTCTGGCTCGCGGGCCTTTTCTCCCGCTCCTGCTCGATGCTCTCCACACGATGACTAAACTCTCTCGTGCATTACCCTTTGAACGATCTTCACATAGGGTATTCGTCTTATTCATGTAAGGTTCACACTCTTCTATAAAGATGCAACTGATACCTCATATTCTCCAACTCAACCGGATACCTGAACCTTTCCCTCTCCTTCTGGTCGATTCTAAACCACAACGAATCTTCGCTCTCAATCTTCTCCCATGCAGCTCGCTCACCATCGCGTGCGATCTCTAGCAACGTATGATCGAGCAACCACTTCATCGGATACTTTTTGGTAGGCGGCGCCTCCTGCTCGCTGAAGATTGTAGATGTAGTAGCGCCATCGCGCCTTCCAAGCTGAATCTCAGAGTAGCTTCCTGGACTGTCTACAACGAGCAAATGGCTTCCCTTCTGCATTGACGCGCTAAGCCTAAGGAGAAATGAGGTTGTCTTTGGCAGGGATGAACTAAAGAGCTCGTTGAGCGTAAACATTATGGTGCAACATGAGGTGTCCTTTAAGGTTTCGGCGAGAGACGCAGCGTTCCAGTCGAGGATATTCTGTTTAATGAACGACACTAAGACTTTTGATGGATCCATTAGAAGTGGTTGGTTTTCGACGCGAGCTTTTGCGGTCTCGCTAGTGTGGCTTGAAAGTATTGGTGCGGCCGTAAGTGCTGACGAGAGCTTGTCGATCGGGTCTGACCAGTCTGCATTGTCAACGGCGATGATGTCGAGGCGGCTCTCGACCTGGAGGTGGCGATGTGCTGTAGCAAGGCCAACGAGCTCAGCACCTGCACCACCACCTAGACACACCACCTTGATAGCAGCTCTTGCTGTTGAGCCTTCAACCGTAGGCGTGCTGCTCTCGGGGTCTGTCAGATCTTCGATGTCGCCATGTGCTCGGTCAGTATCTCCTCTAGATGATGGGGTGACTTGAATTTGAAGCAGCATACGCCTGCTTGGATGAGTCAGGATATGTGAGTATCCGAGAGCACGAGCAGCACTCCATCGTATCGCATATACTTGCAGATATGATGGCTGACCAAATGCAGAAGAGAAATCACGGTTAAAAAGGTGTCCTTTTACCTCTTGAACAACTCGCTTCAAGCCCTCAGGATCTTGTGCTATTGGGAAAGCACTGTTGAAGACATTTAGAACGACTTGTCGCAGCTCAAATGGCAGCGCATGAAGTTGGGGTGACTTTTTCACATCGCTCTGACGTTGAGCCGCAACGAGCTGCTTCTTGCCTTGTCGCTGTTCATGCCTTTTGACATACGTTGGACCCATATTCGTAGTGTATTAACGGGTGTGCAGGATCACAAAATCGACAAGATTTGGTGTCTCTGAACAGGACAACGCCTTTAGATACCAACCTTACTTTGGCACCCGTCCCCAGAGATTGAAGATCATGACGAACAAGCTTGGAATATGCAAATCTTTGGCTCGGTATCTTGACATTAAGACGTTCGTCTGGCAAGTATCTCGCGTGCTTCCACCCGATTGAGCTTTTCTCGATCTGAGTTGGTCAACGAGGTTTCGTGGCGCCAATTGTCTCCCGATCTGATCGATTGTCAAGGACGCGGACCGGAGTATCCGTTCCAAGAAAATGACCGCGACACCTCACGCAGGCGCATGAGATGAACATGTGCATTTCCAGGTCATCTTGACTTTGAGACTGGTAAAGTATAGCTGGGATAGTGCGATTGGTCAGGAAATGAGACTCCAGCATGCGAGATTCATGGGTCAGGCCGAGTGCTTCTTGTCGTTGAGAGCAACGTTCGTGTCAAGAACGAGCCAGTCACATAGCAGAATCGAGAATTGGCGTAATCTAGATCCGATTAACATCCGCAAGGGTCATAATTTGAGACCAAGTAAATTTTGATTGTTCGTAGGACTAGCCGAGCTTGGCCACAGAAGTGGTGCCTCCAGCGACCGCCCTACTTTACGGCTGACTCCGTTACTAAGGAGACGGAACTCATAGCGGTGTGCATTATTACGTGCTCACGAGCAAGAAATAGCGCTAGGTCATGATTGATAATCTCAACGGTTTGCTCGATGCTATCAAGTAATCACAGCACTGATAGGTGAAAACAGAAACCGGTGCGCCGCAACAGTTCCGTGAAGTGAAGATGCGGTCGAGAGGTGTTAGGCTACGGCAGGAGAGTGCACAGATAGACGCCCGTTGGAGGTGGCACTTGCATAGAATGCGCTCTGGTTTGGCTCACTCAGAAAGAAGCACAGAAATTCGGCAGTTTATCGTGCGGCCTGCATAAACGCAGCATAAGCGGGTCGAGCAGCGGCCAACAGAGACTTTCTATCTCGTTGCCCCTGCATAGGACTATACACACTTCGGATTCACGTCACCAAGAACGACGAATGGTCGTTTTGCAGGGTTCTGGCTGGGAGTGGAATGATAATCTTGCAGGTCATGACGATTCATGGTGGTTGTGACGGCGCGTTGTCAGCAGGAGATTCGCAATCTCTACCTTCGCGGAAGCCTTGGATAGATTCATTGTCGTAGGATTATTTGATTCAGGACGCAGACTCCGGTACATGCTTAGATAGCCGCAACAAGGAGCATAGACAGCCTTGATGATTGTGATCCTATCGATTAGAGAACACTCGCATTGAGATGGTAGAAAGAATCCAGCTGATTTGAGGCAGTCAAGGTCCTCCGGAAAGCTGCATCTTCCGAACTTACTCCTACAAGCGTGTGCCTCTCAGCTTAGCGTTGACCCACTGGCGATTAGCTCAAACTCTACAAGGGAATTGCTCTCCAAGCTAAGTGGAATCGAGGCAGAGCAGAGCCTGGAAAACGAACGCGAATTGGCTGACATCCTGGCACGTTTTGGTGCAGCTGACCAAAAAGCCAACCTGCAAGGTAGCCGGGACGCTCTCGCTTTGATGATCGATGGTATGGTGCTGACTTGGCAGGCACAGGAACGTCTGGGTGGTCCGAGCCTGATTGACTTCAATTGTGCACCTGCGTCTCTGCACTCGCAACTGCCACCTCAACCACCTTAATCACCCTCACCACCTCCCCCTCCGCAACCACATCACTTCCCAACGCCATCCCATCGTGGCTCCTGTTTCGAAGAACGATCTCTAGCAGATCCTCTTCCAGGTTGCCGTCCGCTCCTTCACTCAATAAACCACGATCCAACACCTTCGACCGGCACCCACTCTCGACGTTTTCAGAACCACAAGCTACGGCCTGGACAAATATTGAAGGTCAGCTTGCTGTCAAAGCCTGCACTGAACTGGTCGGCATTTTGATTTTCGATAAAACACAGTTATAGTCCTTGCGGTCTCACAAGGAGCCCATCCCGATGTTGCTGTGACATTGAAACAAAAGCAACAAGTTGAGGCGGCTCCGGTGTTTGACTGCCAACTCATCCTGTATCAGCATGGCTTCGCTGTCGATGGAGCCAGCTGCAAGTCCGGAATCGTTGCCTCGGAGCGGTTCACGTCATGCTCGCAAACATTCTCGACATCCAACTGCGGCCGCTCCTTTGCCCTCCTTTATTTTCAACCCGGGCGCGACGCCGCAAGAAACGGACGAGGCAGTCAAAGACAGCAGCATTGAGGTACCAGATATGGTCGGATCCGGCCACATACGGCGTCCATCCAAACCAGCTCCTCTTCCAGAGTTCAGGTTCAATCCCGGTGCTGATATGCCTGTTGAGCGTACACCAAGCCCAACACACCCTGTACTCGAAGAAATGGCTTTGAACCAACAGCGGTTTCCAAAGTCGGCCAAACCTGCGCCTCTGCCGGTCTTCACTTTTAATCCTGGCGCCATGAGCGGTTCGATTAGTCCTACGAAACTCGAGGCTGACCTCGAAACCGTGAAAATGACCGGTCACAAAAGAGGTGGAAGCGAATACGTGGGTGGAAAAGCCGAATCTGCGCGACTGGTCCCTGTAAGCCCTACAAAGCATGAGACCAAGTCCAATGGAGCTCCTGTGTTTGCCTCTGGATACCGAAGCCACTCGCACAAAAGGTCGCATGCAGTCTCCGTGTCTGACATCGATACTTCGGATTTGATCAAACAGCATGCTCTAGCCAAAGCTCGAGCTCCATCAAATCCCTCGACTCCTCAAGACAGCACGTTTTCCCTCCCTCGAGCTAGCCCGGGTCGAAGGCATGCACCTGCTTCATCCCGATCACCACCAGCGTCGCCCAAGAGAAGAGGCAGTGCTTCTGGATTCAGACCTCGAACCGTCGATTTCTCAGAAAGAGTTGATGTTATACCAAGGCCTTTGTCCATGATCTCTTCAGAAACAGAAAGAAGCAATTCTACAATCCGCGGCCATTCCGTCACTAATAGCATCAGCTCTATCGCCAGCTTCCCTCATCCGAGTCCACCAGAAACCACAGCGCAGTCGAGCTTCCCGCAGGCGGACCCAAACCCAAAAAGACGCCCGAACACAGCTGATGCTTCGATGCTTCTATCTGGAACTACCATACGGAAGGATCAGAACCTGCTGGCTATGCCAAAAAGGCCTTTATCAGCGTCTGGCTCACCTATGGTCTGTTCAAATGGTAGTCCGCCTTTGAAGAAGAAGCACTTCTGGTCGACTGCCGGCAATGACCCATCTCCGACACCCACTCCAAAAGCAGAGCAACCAGATCCTTTTGTAGATAGCGCGTTGCAGCGACAACCTTGTGATACGGGCCACATAAGACCGAATCCCACATCGGAGACGCCTCCAGCTTACAAACGACGGAAATACCATACCTGGACTGCAGGTATCTTTTCGAAGAAGTCGAAGCATCGAGCCTCCAAAAAGTCAAGACGGTCGCCTACACCGCCCTCGCTACTAAGAAGAAACAGTGATAAGGTCAATGAAATCTTCGATGCAGATGACACGGTTGTGATACGCGAAGACTCCCCGATCGGTGCCCGTAAGCACCCGTGGGTGGCACAACGACTGTCTCTACCACCCATGGGTCCTACGCCTGCCGAGATGGCAAGTCCCACGATCGACCTTGATGCTGCCTTGGAAGCATCTGAAGACGAGAGGAGGCACTCTGAGGACCACCACAGGAAGACAACTGCGAGAATTGGCAAATTGCATAGCAGTGAACGCAGAGGAGTTGTGGACGCTTTTGGCGTCACTCACCGCAGAACTGAGAGCGCACCTGCATTATCGCCAGTCAATAGATCGTCCTTCTTCGGCACGCGGCATCAAGGTAGCAACGCTTCTCTCAGCGACGAAGTCTTCGATGAAGAGGAGGAGGACAACTTCCTGGCGCATGAGGAGGAAATCAGACACAATTCAGCAGGTGCGCTTGTTCCAGGCCTGGAGACCAAGCCTTCACCTCGGCCAGAAGGCGGACTTGGGTTAGCACACATGCCAAGTCATGCCGATGCGGTGGTGATTGTGGACCCAGACAATGAAGCCGTGGTTGAGAATGCCAGGTCATCCAAGTCGACGATTGAAGCGCCAATCCTGGAATCAGACGGCGTTCTGAAGAGACCATCTACTTCACCTATGTCATTTGCGTACCCAGACCCTCAGCTGCATTATGCTTCATCCACGGAAGGTCGGACGACATCTGCCTCGCTCATCTCCTCACCAGATCCAGAACATGTCTCTTTCGACTTACGGCCACGGTCTCGACGATTCGGTGACCTTAATGCCGACCTCGTGCGACCGTCAACGGACGATCTTCCTTCTCTCAGCGACAGTGTTTCGAGCAACGCATTTCCTCGAGGATCGTCAAGTGGAAACGCTCGGCCCTCCCTAGAGCACAGGTCAAACTCCATGTTTGTACCAGGATCATCAAGACTACATGAAGGTTGGAAGCGATCCAGTCTTGCCAGCTTGAACCGGCTTCTACCAGTGTCCTCTCATGGCAGCAAGCTCAAACTTGATGTTATATCCACCGAAGGAGAAGACAAGGCGAAGAAGAAGAGCAACCGTATCAGCAAGTTCATGCGCTTTTGGCGGTTCAAGGAATACGAGGAGAGGCCCTCTACTTCTTCTTGATGATTCTTTCACCGGCTGCTGGAGGTAAGCACAACATTTTACGACGTTTTATGACTTGATTGGCGTTGGCACGTTGGTCTTATTTATGACGACATCTTTTTCATTGCGGTGGAAGAATCAAGCACTTCGAGCAGTTGAAGCTTGATGATTTCTGAATCTCAACTTGCCTACCCTTGACATTTCCTCCGTCTTTCTTGCACTCGATCGTTTCGAGGTTGGCATCTTCGCACCACACTCGTTCAAAAATATACGCAACGGTTAAGCAATGCTTCTTTTCGATCTCAAATTTAGCACAGTTGATGAGATACAACACTTGAAGTGATTGGTATGGGCAATAGATTTGGTGGGGTCGGCTCTCAATGAGGTTATGCCATGGTCATGAAGAATCTGCGTGTGCTATGGGCCTACATAGGTTTACCTTATGGTACGAATGAAGAGAATAAGAGCGGTCTTCAATTCTCCCACTTCGACAGACGCAAAGCGCCGATTCAATTTGCGAGTAACTGTGAAAGAAGCCTCACGTGACTGCGCGTAAAGTACGGGGGCACCGAAAGATCACCAGGCGTTTGAGAGCTTCTTCCGATATTAGCAAGTGGTATCAATCAGGTGGCCATCTATAATCGCTGTGTTCTTTTGAGATTATGTGCAACAGGCGCTTTACATAAGTTGAAAAACCACTTCCTCTATTATCCAATTCCTCTTCGTGTACTATGTCTACAATCGTCTTTGACTACACCGCGAGGCCTTTATCCAGACGCGCTCCGCAACTTCACTGCGTAGCAATCGTTAGCAGACCCATGCGCGTCACCACTGATGTAGAGGCTTTTGGTCTTTGGCCCCTAGTGTGATGTTGCAAGGGCGTACAAATACCGTGGGGTCCGTTGCTTCGTTTGTTCGAGATAAGGCTCGTTGTCGAGCAGGAGGTGATACAACGTCTGATATTTCGTGCGGTGGCTACGAAGGTCCTGCTGCGTCAAAGCGTCGGCGAGGTCGGACGCAAAGGATCATGCCATCTAACTCCTTCACGGCCCACGACGTCGTAAGAGTTTTAAGTGACCGACAAAGACCAGCAACTCCGTTTCAAGATGCGGCGAGTAGTAACTTCCGACACGACAGTCTGTGCTAGCCAACTGTCAGCTGACAATCGAATGAAATGCCTCGGAATACAGCGATAATGGATTCTGAAATCTCGCGGAGGTCTTCTTGCCAGCAAAGCCTTGGTCGGCGATAGCCAAGCGTAACAGCGGCAGAAGTGCTCTAACCCACTAGCGAAGAGGGTGAAGGCCAGGCATCACAGTCAAAGAAGAAATTGCCAACCGCGGTTGAAGGTCTCAATCATCAGAGACATGTTGCCGGCCTTAGGAAAAGGTATTTATATCATGCTCTGCGAGCCTCGCAGCTAAAAGCATCGGTCGAAGTTGTCAAGCTGTGTTCGTTTCAGATGTGGGGCGCCTGGGTACTGTGCAAGGCCACGATTAAAGACGACTACGATATCCAGATCATTGTCAATCCGTCTGAAGCGCATGCTCCTCTTCCTGTATTACTAATGCCTACCAAAAGCACTTGCACAGATAGCCATGTACGGTGCTGTAAAGGATGAGGGCACAAAAAATCACGACTTGTTGCGGAGAAACGCACGAGATTGTAATCGACTCCACCAAAAATTGAACTTAGGCTCGTCCCCAAACAGCAACGAATTTCGTGGGCATTACAAGCGTGATAGCATGAAAAATGTGACAGAAGATTGTAACAACAGCCTACAGAGTGCATCTTGACACTTACCGTAGGCGATCGAGATGGTAAGTAAGGGTCAACTCTATATACCTCTGGCAACTCATCAACGACTAAACGAAGCAAGCCCCACGCCGACGCCACAGATTTCTCGTCCACGGCGTCCAAGGCCGATGCCTATGCCCAACTCCTTGGCAGCCTCGAGTCTCTCGTCAGCGACACCCGCTTCTGGCCCACGAATACTGCCAACGCCGCGTCCCTTCTATGGCACCTCTTCCACGCTCTTCCCTCGCCTAGCAATGCCGTGAACTGGGCCGGTTTCTACGTCGCGAGCCCCTCTGACCCTGGCATATTACTGCTCGGCCCGTTCATGGGCAAGGTCGCGTGTCAAAGTATCAAAGTGGGCAAGGGCGTTTGTGGGACGGCGGCGGACAGGAGGGAGACGGTGCTTGTAGGGGATGTGGAGCGGTTTCCGGGGCATATTGCTTGTGACGGAGAGACGAGGAGTGAGATTGTGGTGCCGATTGTCAAGGACTCCAAGGTGGGTTGATGGCTAATATTTCCGTGAGATGGTGATTGCCAGCTGACTGATGACGTGCCAGTGCGTGGGCGTGATAGATGTTGATTGTATGGAGTTGAATGGATTTGATGACGAGGATAGGAAAGGATTAGAGGCCGTAGGCAAGTTGCTGGCTAATGGCTGCGACTGGTGACTTGTGACCTCTCGTGAAGTGAGAGCCAGTCTCAATTTGTGCCTGTTGGCATTCATATTCTTGCTCTTGACTTTTGTGCAGCCTGTTTTTGAGGCGTGCGGGTATCAATGTCTATGTGAACCCTTCCTTACCCTATTTCCCTTCCGTGATTTCGAACTCGTGCGCTACGTGCGCAGCATGTTTGTTTGCAGTCCCAGTCGCATCATTTGCGTTCTTCGTCGTCCATTATTTGCTTCTCGCTTGAGAGTTCATCCTGTTCAAATACCCTCCATAGCAGCACTGCCCTCAAGGTTCTTACCAGCTCGCGAGCTCTTGACGATCTTCGTAATCTGCTCTTCCAGCTCATCCCAATCATTCGTATCGAGGCGAGTAATCTCAGCCTGGAAATATTCCGAGATCTGCATCAGCTTCTGCCAATCTGCTTTGGAACTAACAAAGGTGACAGCAACACCGACGCGGCCGAATCGACCAGTTCGGCCAATGCGGTGGAGATATGTTTGTGGGTCTGCAACACTTGGTCCTCTGGGACCGGTCTGCATATCTGGGACATCGTAGTTGACAACCATGGAGACGGAGGAGACATCGATACCTCGTGCAAGGACGTTGGTGGAGATGAGAACCTTGGCGTGGCCGAGTCGGAAGGCGTCAATAACGATGTCTCGTTGCGCGCCCTCGTAGTTTGAGGTAAGCGCGACGACTTTGTGGCCTTCGGCTGTCATGCGTTGCTCGAGTTTAGCGGCTGTCTCTTTTTTCTAGGAGTATGATCAGCGGTAGTCTTTGGAGCCAATGTATGAGGCCTTCATACCTTCACGAAGATAATGGAGGAACCAATTGTAAGCATCCCGTAAAACTTGACGAGGGTGTCGTATTTGGCTTCCTCGTTATCGCAGTCTAAGTATACCTGCTTGATACCTTCGACTGTCAAATCTTCGTGCCGTAGTGTCATCTCATTGGCGTTTGGCGAAAAGGTGTGGGCATATTTGATAACGTTGTCTGGAAATGTCGCCGAGAATAGAACGACTTGAATGTTTTTGGGCAGCATACTGTAGTTCGTTAGTCTTCGATCTGATCTCCCTCAACTAGAGTACACTCACGCTTTGACTCTGCTGCATTGATCTCCAAGACCTTGCTGGTCAAGCATGTTGTCGGCCTCGTCCAGGACCAGTATGCGCATTTTCTGGACATTCATGTTTCTTCGCTTGATAAGATCTTGGACTGTGCCAGGAGTGCCGACGACAACAGCAGCTTCGATCTTTCGTCCTCGCTGGGCAGCATCGACTGGCACAGCAGCGTCGACCTTTAGATTCTCCATAAAGTGTCCCATCAATCTGACTACACCACATATTTGACGAGCTAACTCTCGGCTGGGAGCCAACACTAGAGCTTGTGGTGTATTTTGCATTTCTGGTGTGCTGATGTCGACTCTGTTTAAGATGTTGAGGACGAAGGCAGCCGTCTTGCCTGTGCCAGACTGCGACTGGCCGATCAGATTCTTTGGCGGATTCATCAGAAGTAGAGGGAGCGTTTTCTCTTGCACTTTTGAAGGCTTTCTAAAGTTCATGCCAATGACACCCTTGAGCACCTCTGGCTTCAGGTTGAGTTCTTCAAATGTTTTCGCCGAATATAGAGGGTTGTTCGGGTCGGCTTGTAGGTCTGCGAGCTTCACCTGTACCTCGTACTCTGGTTCTTGTAGCTGCGAGCCTCCAAACACTGTAGTCGAGCCATCGCCTTGGGGTATCGTGTCGTCTGGCTTCGAGGGAGCTTCTTCGGCGGCAGGTGAGTTGACCTCGTCGGCCCAGGACTGCTTAGGTTCGTCGTTGGTGATTCGATCCGCCAGAGAAGGGGCGGCGGCGGCGTCTGAGGACATATCTGTAGTGGTTGAGAGCAGAGATGTCGGAGCTCACGTCGTATGGCCAGCGATGGCGGTAAGTCCGTTCGTTCGTGTACTTGACGGAGTGACAATGAAAACAGGGTATATTTATTCTGGAATGAAGAATGGGGAGATTCAAGAATACTACAGGCAACTGCCGCGATGTCAGAAAAGATTCGTCACAAATGAACAGTGAAAGGACAATGGTTTTGCAGATTGCAGCCTAGCTGTACCTATGCGTGTTCTTGTTTCGCTGGCAACTGCTTTGATGTAATAATATTTTGAACCGTTTCCACCTCGTGCCTGCCCTTCCCAAGCCGCACCTGCATCATCCGGGGTGCACATGGCAAGCGCCCCACCAAGCCTCAAATTGATTTGCAGAAAGCCGAGACTCGGAGTATCCTAGCCATGTGTAATTCGATCCTCTCAATACTACCTGCCATTTGTGCTCGTAGGCACGTTCATGCGGTCACTGGGGTGATCTTGATCATGCACAGGTCGGTAATACCAGAAACAAGTGAAGCCCATCCGTGAAGGACGCCCGGCCGCAAGTCACCCAGGAACTACGCCCAAGGCCGTCAGTAGATCATAGGTCCACGCTTATGACCGATCGCTGCATAGATGCTTCACAATGACCCAGGTCGCAACGGTCAGTTTTGGTGCCGAGCTGAAAGATGGCTTTAAACCGGTCGATAACTGGGTGGGAAATGGCATCACCTGGTTGGCCGAGATCGAGCAATTCTACCGCGAGCGGAGTGCAGTCGAGAAGGAATATAGCGAGAAGCTGACGGCATTAGCGAAGCGATACTATGACAAGAAAGCAAAGCGTTCGAGTAACCTCAGTGTAGGAGACAACCCAGCCCTCACCCCCGGCTCGCTCGAATCCGCCTCCTTGACGACTTGGACGACCCAATTGACAACGGTTGAGGCTCGTGCCGCCGAGCATAACAAGCTTGCCCAGGACTTGATCAACCACATCGCTGCGCCGCTCAACTACAATCAGAAAAAGCTTGAAGAGCTGCGGACCAGCCATACTGAGTATCAGAACAAGCTAATCAAAGAGCGCGACTCGACATATGGCGAACTCAAGAAAACAAAGACAAAATACGACACGGCTTGCGCCGAGGTTGAAAGCAGGCGCAAGAAGCAGGATTCTGCGTTTGATCATGGCAAGTCCAAAGCTGCTCAAGCATACAATCAGCATGTCATCGAGATGAACAATGCTAAGAATACTTACCTCATCGGCATCAATGTGACGAACAAACTCAAAGAATGCTACTATCATGAATATGTGCCGGACCTCTTGGACTCTCTACAGGATCTGAACGAAACAAGAGTCGTCAAGCTGAACGCGATATGGTCTCTGGCGTCGGCTTTGGAGACCAACAGCCTGCAGAAAAGCACAGAACACATGAAGCATTTGTCTGCTGAGATTCCCCGCAACGATCCGAAGTTGGATAGTACAATGTTTGTGCGGCACAACGCCGTGCAATGGCAAGATCCTGCCGATTTCGTCTTCGAGCCCTCTCCTGTTTGGCTTGATACTGACGCGATGGCCACTGACGACACAGCAAAGATATTCTTACGAAACATTCTTACGAAAAGCAAACCGCTCATCAGCGAGATGAAGACACAAGCTCAGCAGAAACGGCGAGAGCTTGAGAACGTCAAACGGGCACGGGAGAACATCCGTGCTGGTAAGGACAAGCGAGATGAAGTTGACTGTGTCCGTGCGCAGTTCGCTGTTCAAGAAGAACTCCATGCCATTGAACGACAGAGAATGACTGCAGAGGTCGAAACTTCCACCATTACAGCTGTAGTTGGTGATTTGAGCTTACGAGGTAAAAGCCATAATTTCAAGTCGGAAACATTCAAAATCCCCACAAACTGTGATCTGTGTGGAGACAGGATTTGGGGCCTAAGTGCTAAAGGCTTCCTCTGCATCGATTGCGGCTTCACCTGTCACAGCAAATGTCAGATGAAGGTTCCTGCTGAGTGCCCTGGCGAGCAAACGAAAGAAGAGAAGAAACGTCTTAAGGTTGAAAGACAAGCTGCGGCCGCACAGGCGGTAGAAGTTCCGCCTCCAACATCCAATGGATCAGCAGCACCTGCGCTGAGTCGGCAAGATACAATGAACAGCCTGAGCTCGGGCTATGCGACAACTGCCAATAGGTCTGTACCGGGTACGACAAGGTCTGGACCAGAGCCTGCAGCCGAAGGTGGCTCAACGAGCACCAGTAGCCCAAGCACTGCTTCTCCAGCCGCCGGTCCTCGTCGCAATCGCATAGTGGCCCCCCCACCAGCAGCCTACGTAGGCGCTTCTGGAAATGAAGTACCCTCATCAGTGTCCAGCAGGAAGAGAGGCCGAATGCTTTACCCCTACGAGGCCAGAGACAGTGCGGAGGTAAGCATTGCGGAAGGCAAGGAATTCGAAATTTTGGAACCAGACGGTAAGACTGCAGTCGTTCCGTCTCTCATCCATTACTAATCCCTGCAGATGGAGGTTGGACCAAGATAAAGTTAGGCTTCGGTCAAGAAGGCCTGATCCCAACAGCATACTTCGAAGAAATCGCCTCAGCGCCGGCACCTGCTCAACAACCGCCGCACGAGCGAACACCGTCTACATATTCAAATTCCTCGACGTCTCTAACTTCTCCAAACGTAGTAACACCCAAGAAACAAGGACCAGCAGTAGCGCCCAGACGAGGGGCCAAAAAAGTGAGATATGCAGAAGCATTGTATCCATACACGGCTCAATCGGATGCCGAGTTCGATATGGAAGAGGGTGAAAAGTTCATCCTCATCTCCATGGGAACAGGCGATGGCTGGGCAGACGTCGAGAAGAACGGTGAAAAAAGGATAGTTCCTGCTGCTTATATACAGGAGCTCTGAAAACAAAGCGCAATAGAAGTTTACCATTGTAAGAATTTCGTATTGCTGAACAGGGCGGAACAGGCTGCGCGAGTCAGTAATGCGTCGCTCGAGCCCATCTGAGACGCTGCTCAACAGATTTTCTCCTTGGTGGGTGATTGCCATGTCTGCAGCAGGTGCAGCCTATTGGTCTGCCGGACCTTTTGGGGGCCAGGATATCCCGAGGTCTCCGCTTACCCGAGGAAAGTCCCCGATTTCCCAGTGAACGTGCAATGACTTCATGATTGATGCACACCCGTGGGTCGGCACTGAGAATGACTCGAAACGCACTTACAAGGCATTCGAAAGATTCAGTTCTGGATTTTGGTTAATTTTGTCAACAAGAGGAGCAGCAGTAGCACTGGCGTGGCGCTATAGTTGCACATACGTCATATGAGTCAACATAAATTCAGCCTCTGCCACCTGCGACATGATCAACAATTAATTGTGATTGGGCAACAAGATTGAAGGAGACAAGTCTTTTTGAACCTTCAATATGTGAAGCAAGCACGAGAAAGCCCGGCAGTTCTTGTTTCCAGCATTGAGGCAATGACAAGCAAAAATAGACAGACGAGGACCGCGTACTGAGACAACACCCAAGACTTCCAAGACGATGATCGGTCTTGTCCACTCCGCCCAGAGGAAAATTGAGGAATCACGGCGCATGGGTGGATATGGCAAAGACCGGAGGACAAGAACCAAAGTCCCACGATGCCATATGGCGCCGCCCACAGCCACGATGTCAAAAGTTGTCCTCGGAGTCCTTTGAACCTTAGGAAATTCTTTGCTCCTCATAGAGGAGCCCATCCGCTGTCGCAAACCGTCGCTGGCCCTCGACTACACGGAATATCGCCAGCAAAGATGTTTGCATTGCTTAGACGCACATTTGCGCTAGCATTGCTACTGATCGCGACTGCATCCGCCCAATCCGTGTTCTTCACCCAATATCCTACTCAGGTTATCTCTGGTCAATTTTACCCGGTTTCGTGGGATGCAGGCGGCGGTACTGTCACACTTGACATCATTCGCAGCGGAAGATATCAGGAGACGCTTTATTTTGGTAATGCAAGTACATTCACGTGGGAGGTCGAAGACGATGAAGACGGTGGAACCGACTTTGCTCTACGGCTTACGCCGCAAGGAAATGAAGCTGCTGCATTAGTCTCCGGCAATATTTGGATAATTGAGGATGAGGACGGGCTCCAGGTCAACGGTCAAGTCATCACGGCCTCAGTAGCAAATGGTCCAACTCCGTCTGGGCTCAGTTCTGCCGCCGCATCCACTGCAGCTACGACAGCCTCAACCGTCGCCAGTGCTGCAACACCAACTGCGTTCGTGACGGAAACCGTAACATTCACCTCCGCTGGAAGCTCGTATACCTTCACGACGACTGTGGCAGCTGCATCCACAAATCGGTCAGCCGGCGCGTCAGAGGTGCTCACTTTCACATCAGGTGGGCAGACGTTCATCACCACGATAGCTGCAGCCACTGCTGCACCTACATCTACAGACGCAGCAGGGACTGGGACTGGCGGTGGGGGAGGAATTAGTGGGGGCGCCATTGCTGGCATCGTCATCGGTGTGATTGCTGCGCTCTTGATAGTTCTGGGCTTTTTCTGGATCCGGAGGCGTCGCCAACGGCAGAGGACAGCAGCAGGTGGGAATAGCCCCGAGTCACCTATCATGACGTTCATTAAAGGCGGCAAGCGAGCCCTTTCGAACAGACAGGCTACCGTAGCGGCTACAGCATTGCATGACGAAAAGGCAGCAAACCGCCAGAGCCTTGTTTCCCCTCTTTCTCCAGATGCACCGAGCGAGATGGATAGTGCTGCAGTCCCCGCGGGTGCACAGCATACCCACTCGAGTATGAGATCGTCAGAGATTGATGGCATTGTAAGACACGAAATGAACGCAACGCCGGCCACGTACGAGCTCCCGGCCGAGGACGTGCGGAGAGATAGAAACTCGACGCAGTATCCAGCGACTTGTGAGTCTATATCGAGGTCGGGCATAGCCAGCGGTACTGGTCTGACTTCGCATGATGGATCTGTATCAAGATTGTCATGACGAGGTTCCGAACGTACCTTCAATATGTACATAGCAGACATGATTCTTTTATTGTTAGCGAGGACACTGATGTTGCAGAATGCGTGGCCAGATATAGACATGGCAGTCGAAAATGTCTTTCCACCCCTTCCTTAGCAGAGCAAAATAGTCTCTTGCACTCACGCGGCTTTACAGGACCCAAGGATACGAGCGACACTTTCAATGGGAACACCCGGAAGGCATCTAGAGCTCTCGTTTGTGTTGTTGTTTTCCTATATTGGAAAGAACAGATTGATGCCTGTAGCGAAGAATGGGACACTTGGATGGGACGTAGTCACTTGATCGATGCATCCCTTTCTGCGCACGCTGAAACCGATGAGCGTGATCTACAGTAGAATGCGAGGCTAATTCTTCGCGTGCGCCAAAATAACTTGTTAGAGGACATGACCCGGCTAAACGAGACTGCCAATAACACAATTCTCGCTGGGTTCGATTAAAAAGGATCAGCCTATACCACGAAACATCCAGACTCCCGTCTGAAACGTAGAAGAAACATGGTGCCCTTGAAGAGAACTGATCGGATAGGGCAAGTGTTGCTCGATGATATGGGATTGGAACGATACGCAAAGGGAAATTAACAAGAAGGCGAAGAACAACCAAGCAACTCCCAACCACCCCTTGTTTCGGCGTGGCAGTGCTTATCCAGCAGCCACTAACGAGATTAATGTGTAGTCATTCCCCACCAATGTGGCCTTCGAAGTGGACGATGAGAAACCCATCTTCATTGCTTCCAAGTACTCGTCTCATCGTAGGCAACATGTACAGGCTCCATTCGGGGTGTCTGATGCAAGTGCACGGACATTCGTGAATAATGAGGTGGGCCCTGTTTACGCGTCCTCGCCCTGATGCAGGTACACAAAACACTGCAAATCATATCTGTGATGGCAAAAGTCGGGTGGAGATGAAAGACTCGGAATGATCGACCTGAATGGACAGCCTAGACAAACAGCTGCTGCATGAGCATTTCCGCTTTGGCTGGAAAGTCAATCTTGTGTGGCTACCGTTCAGGGTTCGGAAGCATTGCAGCTGCTCGTTGGGTTGACAGAAAATCAAGAGTATTTTGATGCATCGACACCTGCCTCCTGCACTTTTCCCTTCCTCCTCTATCGCTGCCACTTCTTTTCTGTACTGGCCCTCGACACCTACTTGGCTTTGGGTTGACACAGCGTGACTGCCTCTCTTTTCAGTCACTTCGTTCCGTTTACAATTAGCTTTATCACTACTATTGTAATCACCCTTTCAACCCGTCCTGTCGCTCAATTGGAATCCGACCTTCCATCACCCGTTCGTTGGACAAAATTCCTTTTCACTATCCCCAACTATTTTGGTAATCAGTCGATATTCCAACCATGAAGACAACTGCCGCTTTTCTATCACTTGCAGCTCTGTCCGCTGGCTCAGCCCTGAAGCCACGACAGAGCAGCCTCCCCACAGTGGAAGTTAGGGGAAATGGTAAGACTTGAGCATCCAGCGATTCCGTATCCTGACGTCTAACGTGATTTCTTTAGCCTTCTTCGCAGGTGACAGCCGGTTTTACATCCGAGGTGTTGATTACCAGCCTGGCGGCTCTTCTGACCTCGCCGATCCCATTGCAGATGCAGATGGCTGCAAGCGAGACATTGAATATTTCAAACAGCTCGGACTGAACGCCATTCGAGTCTACACCATCGACAACACAGCTGAGCATGACGAATGCATGAACGCTCTGGCAGATGCTGGCATCTACCTGATCTTGGACGTCAATACGCCCAAGTACTCCCTCAACAGAGCCGACCCCAACCCATCGTACAATGCCGACTATCTGCAAAGCATCTTCGCTACCATTGACAAGTTCCAAGGCTACTCAAACACGTTGGCCTTCTTTTCTGCAAACGAAGTCATCAACGACCCTGAGACATCCGCAGCTGCTCCATATGTGAAGGCCGTCACCCGAGACATTCGTCAATACATCCGAAACCGCGGCTATAGAACAATCCCAGTCGGCTACTCTGCCGCTGATGTCGCTGAAAACAGACTGGAGATGGCTCAGTACATGAACTGCGGTACAGATGATGAGCGATCCGACTTTTTCGCCTTCAATGACTACTCCTGGTGCTCTCCCAGCGACTTCACAACCTCAGGCTGGGATCAGAAGGTCCAAAATTTTACTGGATACAGCCTCCCGATCTTCCTGTCTGAATATGGTTGCAACACCAATACACGAGACTTTGGTGAAGTCAAGTCCCTCTATAGCACAGATATGACTGGCGTCTACTCTGGCGGTCTTGTCTACGAATACTCCCAGGAGCCATCCAATTACGGCCTGGTTGAGATCAACGGAGGCTCAGTCAGCACTCTCCCTGATTTCGATGCTCTCGCGGAGGCCCTCAATGGCACTCCATCTCCCGAAGGCGACGGTGGCTACAACTCTGCTGGTAGTGCTTCCGAGTGCCCGGCTTACTCGGAGCCGAACTGGCTTGTCCAGGACGACACCCTTCCAGCTATCCCAGACGGCGCGAAGAAGTTCATGACTGAAGGTGCTGGTGACGGCCCTGGTCTCGATGGCCCTGGTTCCCAGAACGCTGGTGGTGCTTCCACCGGTACCGCTACAGCTGGCAGCGGGCAAGCCACACGAACCGGCTCATCTGGTTCCTCTTCCACCAACGCTGCCGGAATCGTCCGACCAGCTGAGTCCTCTTTGGCTCCTATCATCTGCGCTGCTGTTGTCGTTGTCTCCAGCTTGTTCGGGGCTACTCTCTTGTAAGCACTTGATCCACGCGTACGAAGGATATTTCGACTCTGGTTGTCGACGGAAAAGCAAACAGTGCAAGACATGTGCAGGTCAGGTTCGTATGGCGTACTATATCAGATGGACGAAGGTCATTATACAGGTTATGGGTGTCTATGGTATCGCCTTCAACCATGCATTCGAACCAGTTAGACAGTTAATTGATTATTGAGAAGCCATGACTCTTCAAAGATTTTTCAAAGCAAAAGTGCGTGCGGTATCTTGTGGCCAATACTGCACTTGTTTATTCGTTTGACCACATGTTGTATTTTTCAGCCAGACGATGGCTGCGCAATTCTGTCATCTTTCCTCCCACAGTATCACTTTGAGACTTCTGCTGATCAATTACCCAATCATTTCCGGCCGCGCCATTTCACGCCTTGCCTCGGTATACGGGGGTGACTCCGTCTCAACCTCCTCAGACGTTGATTGACCAAGTCAAGAGGTGTAGCTACCTAGCACGAGAGGTCTAGTATAGTTCGTCATCTCACGCAAGTCGCGGAAAGCGGAAAATCACGACCATGCAGAAGGGCAAACGGCATTGAATTCTGGGAGCTTTTTCGAACCTTCACTGCCCGCTCGTGGGCGGGGGGGCGATATCTGATTGTGAGTATATCTATGGTGCGCTGTACCGCGGTTGCTGTTCCTTGCGGAGCAGAACACTGTGCGGAAGCAGTATATATACGAGGGGAGGGGCGTTAACGCCCGTGCGCTACGAACGTCGCTTGCTATGCAAACACATCGACCAGCTCGCGTACGGCTCGTTTCACGAAAAGTTCAGTCATTATAGCTCGCCCGTCTTCGTGTTGACCTCGTGGCCCCTCGACCGGTCGATAGATTGGCGGTTCTGGCCGGTGGCGATCTCCCAGCCCTCGACCTGCCTCAGTAGACTGGCATCGGTGAAGTGGCTGTTGGCGCTCAAATCAACTAGTGGCTGGCCGGGTCTCGCGCTGTTTGCGCTCCTTTTCTTCGTCAAGCTCCTCTGCAGCTGTAGCAATCCGGCGCCTGTGAACGCTTCATTTGTGTCCTTGACGACACCAGGATTGAGGTCCTCGTGGATGTGCCTCTTGACACTCATCTTGCGGGAGATGAGACCTGCGCCGGTAAATGCCTCGTTGGTATCTTTGATCACGCCCGGGTTGGGGTCTTCGTTTGCTGCAGATCTTTTGGTGCTCATCTTGCGTGACAGGAGGCCTTTACCCGTGAATGCGTTGTCTGGGTTGTCGAATATTGCAGCGTTTTCTTCTGCTTCGGCCTTTCTGACGCTGAATGCTCGGGCTAGGAGACCTTTGCCAGTGAAAGCAGCGTCGGTACTGCTGGGGACGGTGGGACTTGATTCGTCGCGGTGATGCTTGACCTGGGTTGCGGTTCCAGGCCGTTGTGCAGACGTCGTTGGACGTTTCGTGGTTGCTTGACGCTCAAGGCCTGTTGCCTTTGTGTCTGGCATGGACCTATTTCGAGCGTGGTTTACTAATGTCTTCGAGCGCTGAGGACTACTTGGCGCTTTTGGCCCCGGGTTTCCTTGCTGCTCAGGCTCTTCACCGTACTTGAAAGCATCGACTGTAAAGTTCATGAGTGGTTGGAAAGTTCCGAGCTGATATGGTATCGAGTCTCTTGAATATGAAGTAGATGGTCGTGGAAGCACGAGCGGATTGGTTGGGACTGCAGCGGTGGTTGCAGCTGGTGCGGCTTTTGACGCAGTACCCTGATCAAGGACGTTGACAAGATACCAGCTTCGCCATGACTGAACAGCATTGTACCATTGATCCGCCACGGCTTTGTCGTTTGTCGAGAAGAAATGCACGAAGTTTTCAGTGCTTTCAAACATGATTGACCGCTGCTGACTCTTGATGGCGAAGCTAATCTTCTTTGGCGGCTTGAGCTTCTTCGTTTGCTTTTTGGTGGGCATATAGACATCGAAGTCCGACAAATGGAAGACATTAGGCGCATTACCATCGTTCTCTTTCGACGATGCCGTGACCTGCCCGTCTGCTTTCAGGATCATCCAGTGCTTCTCCCACTTGCCGGGTCTCTGAGAGTGGTACAAGTTCAGCATTGTAAGAGACGGCTGCTCTGGAGGAGCCTCTTTTTGCTCGAGTCCTACTGCGGCACATTCTGACAGAGGCATTATGATAAGGTAGTTCTGCGTATCGCTGTCCCACGAATTCATCACGTCCCTGATGTGCTCATACCGCCTGAGAGGACGCTCAAGTCCGAGAGGGTAATATGTTTCCACAAGAACGGACGTTCGAGGGTCCACTGGCTGAGACATAATGACCGAAGCAGAATTCAACAAGTCCTTGACCGTCGTCGACGGTGTCACGGGCAACCAGATCTTTGACTTCTCAAATCTAACCTCAACTCTCCTTTCGCCTGAATTTACCGCCGAGACTGGAGCATCAACAGTCTGTGCCGGTCCGTTTATCGCCGTCTTTGGAGGTCCGTCGCCGGCTTTGGGTTCGAATGCATGTTGGGTAGGCGCGTCTTTCGGGCCAGAATGTGTTGCACGTCTTATTCGTTGCCTAAGCGTTGGCTTCTCAGCATCTGTTGGCACCAAGGTGGAAGGCTGATCAGAAGACTTTTCTCGAGGTCGAGTATGTGTTGCACGTCTCGCACGACGCTTCGGTGTTGGCTTTTCAGAGTCTGTCGATGCCAGAGCATGCGATGACCCGACATGATGCTCCTCAGTCCGAGCTCCAGGATTGTCCGGAGGAGAGTTTCGTCTCCGCGAACCTTGCACAGGCTGCAGTCTCTCGGACGAAGGCGGTGATTGTGGCGCTGATAAATGCTGTGTAGCATGGCTACTACCACCGCCTATTGTCCACTTCCTTGACCTTTGTGAACATTCTCCATGGTCTTGCTTCCCCCTCGGACTTCGTTCTACGGTCTCTGCACGGTCGGCTTCGGCCTGGGCCGCCTGTTGGGCGGCGAGTCTTGCCTCTGCCCTTTGCCTACGCTCTCTTTCATCTTGCTGTTGCTGTTGCTTTAGCCGTTGCAATCGGTCGTATTCACCCTCTAGTATCAAGCGCGCCTCTTCGCGGGCCTGCTCGTAAGACTTTCGCGATGTGGCAGGCCTGTCTTTCTGAACCGCACTTTCCCTCGGCACGGATGCAGTTCGATTTCTGTAACGAGTGGTTTTGTGCACCGCATTTGTTAACGGCGCAGTGACTCTGCGCGGCTGTTCCGCTAGCTCTGCGTGGCCTTGCTCTTGAAACAATGGGTGTTGCGCAGGCTGTTGGGCAGCAGAAAGAGCGTTGGTTGCCACTGGTGTTTCTGGCGTTGGCTTCGGTCTGCTTGGCACATGTCTCGCAGGCGTCTGTGTTGACAGCGCAGGATTGTGGTTGACGGGGAGCGGGACGTCATGTTGCCGTGATGCATCTGGTCTCCGGTATCGTGAGGGTGCCCTAATGACGTTGCTTTTTGGCTGTTGCTGCGCATTGCTGTTTAGGATTGGGTTGATATGTGGCACCGGCGGCGCATTCTCCTCACGTGCGGCTGCCTGTCTCACTGAGCGATAACGTGAGAATTTGGCTGTGTTCGCTGTTGTCGCTGCAGTTGCACCTGATTCCATATTTCCGGACAGTATCGTGCGGCAAAACTCCTTTGCGGAGGATTGCGGTAACGGACATGGACATTTGTGTTAACTTCTCTGTTTGGCTGGCAACAGTAGAAGAGTTTTTGTGGAGAAACTTTTGGCATCAGTCCCTTGGAATGGGCCAGGACGGGGCCACTGGCAGGGCACTGTGGCGTTCCAGCCTCCATGCCGCTCAAACACGCTGCCCACCATCGCGTGTTTTGACGCGCCGTCATTTGCGGTTTAATTAGATCATGCAGTATGATGCAGGTACAAGCGAAAGACAAAGCCAATCGACATGGGCAAATTTCCCGACATGCGACATGTTAGTCCTGTGCGACCACCCACAGCAACATCTTGTTACCATTCATCGCGATGATATGCCTCAAGAGCACTCGGATCGTCAAATTCGATGCGCTAACCTGGCATCAAGCATGTTATTTGCGACGCTCTAGTATTTGTATGACACCCTGAAACTCTTTGTCCTTTCCATATTGCTTGGCCGCACCGACGGCGATACACCATTTCCCGCAAACGCTCCAGCCAACACCTCGGATGTTGAAGTCCTTAACCTCGTCCGCATCATTTCGCTTGTGGTACTTGAATTTCTTTTCGAAGTCGTATAACGAATATTTTTCCGTGTTCCTCTGCCCGTCTTCGAAGCGTCCCGCGTCTGAAGAAAGGCTCGTTGCCTCTGTTGACGCTTCTCGCGGATCTGTCAAGGGTGTCAAAGCAGCTGATGATTCTCGCGATGTTGCTGAGGAGTCTTTTGGGACCATTCTCGCAATCCCCCTTTTCCTCACGTTGGATGCCGCAATTTTGGGGGCTTTCATGTCACTATCATCATAACCGATGGCAAAGAGGTCAAGGTCCCAATGATGAAGCTCGCCGAAGGCGTTTCCCACTGAGATGACTGCATGAAGATCGGGAAACATTTGGGATGGTTGGAGCAGTCCAAATCGCATGTAGAAGACGGGCGAGTATTTATTGTAAAACTGGAGAATGCGCTCAAATGGTGCCTGCGTTTTGTGCGTCGTACTAGTGCCAATGATATCACCGTCTACACGAACCTCAGGCGTTCGCATGAAGCCGTTCCTTGTTTCAAGGTGTTCTTGTGTCTTGGGAGCAGTTGACGCCGGAGGAGGAGGCAGTGCTGAGTCAAAGCCCGTGATCTTCCAAAGGACGACAATGTCTTCTTTAGGAGCTTTGGAGACGATAAAGTCGTCCCAAAACTTGACCGCGTCCACCTTTTCTGCATGAATTGCAGAGCTGATGAAATGCGGGTAGTACACCACGCGCACTTCGTCAGAACTGCGCTTGCGGCCTTCTTTCGATATTTCATGCCAAAATGGAGACTCCGGATCCAGATCAGGGATCGTCCAGACGCAGACTCTGTGGTCGAACCCGCCGGAGACGATGTATCTACCTGATGCGTGCCAGTCGATACTTATCAAGCCCTCTTTATGAGCGAGACTGTGTCCACAAATGAGCACGCATGCAGACACCGTTGGCTGAGAAGCTCTTCGCAGATCCCAAACACGAATGCTACCGTCGAGCGAGGCACTTGCGATGATCCAAGGGTATCGAGGATGTGTAGAAAGGTCGTTAACGACTCCTATTCCGTGGCCAATAAGCGTGAACAGTAATTCTCCTGTCATCGGCCTAATGATTTGCACATGACCGCTTTCACCTGCAATAGCAAGCAGGGGTTGATCGGGCTCGATATAACACCAAGTACAGCTGTTGAGTTGGTAAACGTCCTCTTCTTGGTCCTTGCCCCTGCTGAATGTTGCGACGATCCGCAACCCTGTTTCTTCGTCTTCTGTCACCTGGCAAATATGCACGATGAAGCTTCCCACGATGGACACAATGACAGGATCGTCATGTTCAACGAGATACGGGTAGAACTTGACATCCCAGAACGGACTTTCGCTGCCCTTGATCACTGAGCGCGTCTTGGGGAGAACGAACGACGTCCGAGGAGCGGAAGTGCGTGCCATCACAATTTTAGAACCTCGATAATTTATTGCCGGACCTGAAGCCTATCATGGCAGATGGTGTGGTCGATCCAGTAAGTGGTTGTCAACCAGGATTAGGAATCAGGAGAACCAAGCCTAGCTTTCATTGTTTTCCGTGTCTGTCATCTGTGGCGTATTGTTGGTCACTGAAAATCTCAATCTAGTAGTCGCAAGTCACATCCATTGTGCCCGCAAAGTGCTTTGACGTGTCAGCGGCATTTTGGTATTGAGGTCAAAACTGCAAATAAGGCATGATATTCACATTGCTTTACTGAGGTTGACTGCGCTAGTACTAGAATGGGAAAGGATCAAATTCCAGGCGACCCCTTTACAACTGTCGACGAGTTGACGCTTTTACATTGCCTCTGTTCCGGACCAACATCTAGCAGAGAGCAGAGTCTCCCTGAAAGCAGTACCCGACAAATAACAATCTTCGACCAAGCACACTTACACATCTAGCCTCCATTACCAACATCATTTCTAAAAATTCCACGGTCCATTCTCCTTGACCCATTCCTTGAACGTCTCAGTCTTTATGTCAAGAGGTGCGAGGACCTTATCACTCTCAGCCTGCCGCTTCTCCGCTCCTTTTCCGTAATAAGAGTAATCTCGAACCAGGACCATGTTTTCTGCTAGCTCTTCACCGTTCGGAGTAGCAGACATGAATCCAAAGAAAGTCTCTGCAGACACCGCATTGAATTTGACCTCTTGACCCGTGACATCGGAAAGCGTAGCAACAATCTTGGATGGAGTTAGCCATTCGCTAACAGCCTGGATGTATTCACCGTCTAGCTCTGCCGGATTCGGGTAACCAAGAATGCCGCCAACAAATGCGCCAGTGTCTTGTTCTGCGGCGAACAGAGGGACTTGTGTCGTCTCTGGGTCCCAAGGAAGCGTGAGAGTGGGTGTGCCGCCATTGACCTCAGGGTTGGAACGAGTCATGCCCTTGATGTTCGACATGTAGAAGCCCGGCATGAAGTGGGTGGTGATCATTGACGCCGACTTCTTCACGCTATCAAAATACTCTGCGATGTCATGTTTTCCATCAAAATGCTCAACCTTCCTGAGTTTGCCGTTTGTCATCTTGGTCACATTGGGCAGTGCACTCCACACAACATGCTTCACGCCGGCAGCCACGCAGGCATCAGCAATACTCTTGCCCTGAGACACTTCAACCTCACGAGAGGCGGATTCCCAGTAGTTGGTCACAGCGAACACGGCGTAGGAACCTTTCAAGGCATCTGTCAGGCTTTCGCGGTTGTTGAGATCTGCAGCGACAAGCTCAACACCCTGAGAAGCGAGAGACTTGGCTTTTTGAGAAGAAGTGTTACGCGTGATGCCTCGAATAGAGAACTGCTGTGACAATGTCGGGTGAGAGAGGAGAGTTTTGACTACTGCTCCTCCCTGGGTGCCTGTGGCGCCAAAGACAGTGACGAGTCGCTTGGCCATGGTGATGACTAGACAATCGCTTTCGGTCGTATATTGAGAGTGATGATATAGATACTAAATGTCTTTGCTGTTGCAAGCTCCTAATAGAACACTCAGCTTCTTGCAGAAGAGAACTGAATCATATATAAGCAGTAGACCGTTCCTGCTTGCAGGCATAGTTCTGTTAGTAATTAGCGCGGCAGACGGGCCTGCCTTTACCTCTTTGGAAATAGCCTACTTACTGCTTTGAGAAGGCGTTGTAATAAATATGTAAGCCAAATTCACATGTTTCCTCTGTCTTCCGGGCATCTAGCTCCTTGAATCCCTGTGGATTGGTAAGTTCGGTACGCACAGACGCCGGCGCGAACTGTCGTCCGACGCCCAACGATGGCGAAAGAAAGACTTCGGTCACTTTGCGACCACTCACTAGATCAGGCCTAACACGGCACGTAGACATGAAGCGCGGCGAATATCGACTCGGCTCATTCAAGGGACACAAGCATCATCGGATGGGTATGATGATCTATGTGATTAGGTGTGTTGTACTCGGCCGGGTCAAGGTCGAGAACGCCAACTCGACTACGAGTTTGACATTACATTTTCCGGGGTAAACATCCCTGAAGTCATCTGACTGGCTCTTCCGCGTGTGATCTTCTGTAAGCTTCGACTGGCCTTCGGTACGCTCCATAGAACTTCTCGTAAAGTTTACAATGGCCACTGTCGTGTCAACAGCGTTGTCAACCGAGCATACCTTTACGAAGCAATCGGTACCGTCAATTAATCTAGTGCCAGGGCTCGGTGTCGAGGGAGACTGCCACTGCGGCAAGAACGTTCAGCACCGGTCGCGCTTGCACATACAGCCGCCTCCTGCTAATCTCCGTCAAGTTCATTTGATCCATCAAGAGATTCTTGACCAATATAACTTGACGCCAGGCGAAATAGGCGAGAACATTACAACGAAAGGAATCGAGCTGCTGAAGTTAGGCCAGGGCACCAGGTTGCATTTCATCAGGCCTGAAATGGCCGAAGAGGCTGCCTTAGGTCAAGATCATCCAGTGATTACCATAAGTGGCCTACGTAACCCGTGCCCTCAAATCGACAAGCACAAGAAAGGGCTGCAGGAGAAATTTATCGATAGGGATGCAGAGAGGAACATTGTCAGTCGCAGAGCGGGTGTGATGAGTACTGTTGATGCTGGTGGTGTCATTCTCCCTGGCATGAGGATCATTATAGAAGCTCCTGCTAAGTATGAAGCACTGAGCTGCGTGTGATTCCGGATCAAGGCATTGAGTAGGCAAATTAGATGGGTTAAGTGTTGATATGTCGAGCAAGGTCACATGCACTTCACATTGCCAACAAAATATCGTGCGTATGGGCGACCTATTCATTGGCCTTACGCGCCGAAGGTTGCAGGGTGTGAGACATTTGCCACCAGACAGAACTTTTGTGTAAGTCGGCATGTTAGTAATATGCTGGCGGTGGTAGAAGCGGTCGTGTCATGTTGCAAATTCGATGTTTGGGAGGGCCGATTTTACATTAGGTTAGCGCGTTTCCCGTTCCTAGGTGCCTCCCAAAGAGGAAAAATGTACACATACACCATGTTGAGAATTACCCATCGCTTGTCACTTCAATTACGCATTCATTCTTAATTCGCGCTCATTGAGCACAATGTCGGCTACTGAGAGAATTGCTGATGTCTTCAATGATGCTCAAAACTCCAGCATTAATCACAAATCGCTCACCAAGCGCCTGAGCAAGATCGAAGCAAAACACGAAAACAGTCGATTGCGGTATGAGGAAGCAGTCAAGCAATGCGTGCTACGGTGTCTAGAGGTCACAAAATCCGAGAAGGCCGGCCAGAATATTGTGAAATTTCTCTGCACATATTGCGCTGCAACTCAGAACCAAGTGCAGGAAAATGGAGAAGAGGAAGCCAACGATATCACCAACCAGATTATGCTGGTGCTGTTACCATACATGAGTGCGAAAGATAAGGTCGTCAGATACAGAGCCACGCAGATCGTCTCACAGCTTATGGGAATAGTGCAAGAGATTGAAGACGTGCTCTACCAGGCAATTCGGCACGAGCTGAGCAAGAGGGTGCGCGACAAAGTTCCTGCAATTCGCCTGGAAGCGGTGTGTGCGCTCGGAAGACTGCTTGAGAATGAGATGGATGAAGAGGCGCAGGCAGCTCAAGAGAGAGAACGAGACGAAGATGCGCAAATGCTGGATGATGACGAAGAACTGGAGTCGACAGGATTGCTGGACAGATTGCTAGATGTGCTTCAGAACGACACAAACGCTGACGTACGAAAAGCATTGCTGCTGAACCTTCCGATCGAGCCAAAGACCCTGCCTTACCTGCTCGAGCGAGCACGAGATAAGGATGCGACCGTTCGGAGGTCACTGTACGCCAAATTGTTGCCAAATCTGGGAGATTTCAGACATTTGAGCCTGAGCATGCGAGAGAAATTGCTGAGATGGGGTCTACGAGATCGGGACGAGCGAGTCAGGAGGGCAACAGCGAAGATGTTCAGTGGTCTGTGGATCGAGCAGATCGCCAAAACCCGACATCAGACAGATGTTGATGCGGAAGACGAGCAGCCAAAGAAGAAGCAGGTCGGCTTCTACGAGCCGGACATTGCAGCACTGTTGGAGTTGCTTGAAAGAATCGACATCATGAACTCTGGACAGGACGATGGAGTCGGTCCTGAAGCAATGATGGAGTTCTGGTCATCACGGCCTGACTACTTCGATGCTGTCTCTTTCGATGACATTTTCTGGAGTAATCTGACCGCAGAATCGGCATTCATGGCGAGAACATTCTACGACTATTGTTCACACAATCCCGACGCGCAGGCAAAGGCAGAGGAGGACCAGAAATTCCCAGAGGTGACAAGGTTTGGTTTTCACCTTCAGCGAGAGTTGAATCAGATCCTCGAGATGAGAAGTGGCGCAGAGGAAGAGGTCGACGAATTGGCGATAGCAGAGAAGGAGTTCATATCAGAGCAGCTCCTACACATTGCCCACGTGCTCGACTATACGGACGAGATGGGGCGGCGCAAGATGTTTGGCCTTTTCCGCCAAATGCTCTCAGTGCTAGATCTGCCGGACGAGATCACAAAACTCTCAGTCGAGGCCCTGCGACTGACTTGCACTTCCGATCTGGCCGGCGAAAAAGAGTTTATAGCAGTTGTCCAAGAAGCCATAGTCGAAGTCCACGATACACTTAATGGGAATGAAGACGAAGAAGACAACGGTACGAACCGGGAACACTCGCCTGCGGACGATGAGTCTTTCGTTTCGGCACAATCCGAGCTCTCAACACGGACTGACGCAACAGCTAGACAACGACCTTCAAGGCTTGAAAAGAAGCTTGCGAAAATGACGGAAGAAGAACAAGAAGAGTACCATCTCAAGACACTTCTTGTCGAACTCAAATGCTTGAGCATAGCGCACACCATGCTCCAAAACATCACATCCGACTTCTCGAGCAACGCTAGCCTCGACACAATGCTAAATACCCTCATTATTCCCGCCGTCCGTTCAACGGATGCGCCGCTGCGTGAACGCGCTATCGAATGTCTCGGCCTTGTCTGTCTCCTCTCACCGACTCTAGCACATGATAACCACGACGTCTTCGTCTACTGCATGAAGAAGGGTCATGAAGAGCTCCGAACGCAATGCCTCAAGATTCTTTGTGACTGTACGATGACACACAACAAGGGAAAAGGTCTGGATCTTAAGCCGTTTGTGGAGGCGTTTGGGTATAGCAATGACGTGCAGCTTTGTGCTACCACTTGTATCGCGAAGCTGATGATGTGTGGGTTTTACAAGCCGAAGGTTAGAACTGCGGACGCGGAGACGGAGAGTGATCCGCAAGAACGGGACGAGGTGGTGGAGATGTTCGAGAATGCTATTGAGGAGGCGACTCAGTGTGGCACTAAGGGGTCTGAATTGTTAGCCAAGGTAAAGGCTGCGATGGTAGCGGATGCGCAGGGGAAGGAACAGGTCGAGGGCGGTGACAGAAGGCAGAGTTGAGCTTGCTTAGTGTGGTGATTGTGTATGAGATCGCGTTTATGACTGTTGCATTTTGGAACGTGTCTAGGGAATGAGCATTGCATGAATGCTTGACTTGGTTGAGGTCAGACCGTCTTACAGCAACGAGCAAAATGCGATTTCTCATTGTCTCTGATGTGCGCCTTGCGACTGCTTCATTCACTAGCCTCTGCCAGTGTAGCATGCTGTTGAGCGTCGAAAACACTGGTTTCGCATGCGCTGGTACAAGAACTCACTAGTTCAACGGGTTTTCAACCCCTATAAAGCCTGACAAAGCCTTAACACGGTTGAGACTGCATGGTAACTCAGAACCTTTTCATTGCGAAGTCAGGTAAAGGGTTATATAATCAACCAGCTAGGAAAGTATAAGCGAATATGACGCGCCCCCCTTTTGGGGTAGTACTGGACGTCGAGCTCACGTTCTTATATAATCACTAGTCTACTTTCCGAGACTAAGCAAAACGTCGAACGAGCATTCTAATTGAGCTCGGGGTGCTACGAGATGGCATACAAGTACGAGACGAAGAGAGACGAACTGTACGTGGATGGATCTTTCGGCACAGCGACATCGAACTTGCTCCGAGCAGTCGGTAAGTAAACAGTGTAACCCCACAAACCAACCAGATAATGATTGACCGCCTCAGGTGGCTGGGGAAACATAAGGTGAGCTTGTTGACGCAGCACTACATGGACATGAGCTCAAGCCGGGGATTTCAAATAGTGGACCAAGCTTATTGTGAGCCTCGTGTGTATCCTGCGAACTCTGGCACTAAAGGTGACAGTATGCTCCGAATGTTTGTTTCAGGCTCAACTACAGCAGTACGTTCGTTCCTTTACCGTTGCAGCTCAGCCCGGCGCTCCCCCTCGATCTGTTCTAAGATTCCATCCAGCTTGCTTTTGGCATGGCCGGCAGCGTAACAGCTGCGACGATCTGGGGAACAGCCTCCATCCCCTGGGTGGTCTTCTCTTGCATCGGCTTCGTAGTCGGTAATGTGGGTGTGTACCGCGACAGTCTATCCAAAGCTTTCCTGGCTGTCGATCTTTATCCACGCCTTCTGCAGCTCCATCTCGACGCCAACTTCCCTTGGAAACGGTTTAGGCTGTGGGAACTGCATCAGCTGAGGAGCGTGAACTTCAGCAGAAGCTGGACGATGAGGAGCATGTTGGTTGTGAGCTACATGACTGCGCAGCCGGCGTTGGATGCGATCACGGAGGCGAAGGAACGGGCCTTGATTGAGGAAGCGAGTAGGACGAGCGGGCTACCGAGGGAGACGGACGAGAGGATTGCGGATGAGGATCTGGGGAAGAGGACTTTGTACATTCGGTAGTGCTGAGACAGTGATGCCATGACACGCTATTCTACAGGATACCCTGCTTCTGCAGGTCTAGATAGATCCTCTCTGGCATGACATTACCTTCTCCGTCTTCCATCTGCACGACTGAATCGTCCTTTTGGTCCTTTTCCCTCTTTTCTTTTTTGAGCTTCTCCCACAGATTTAACGCATCCTGGATGCCTGTAATTTCCCTGAACAAACTCAGTCCGCCCATTGCCGCCGACCCAGTGATGCCAAGACACTTTAAACCATAGATGTGCCTCTGCTCGCTGAAGTGCTTATCAAATGCTCTTCTTCCCATGTACACGAAGTTCCCGCATATTTCACACGTAAATTCTACTCCTAAGCCATGCAATTTGTACAGCCAGTACGGTATTGGTTTGCCATCCCAAGCAAGCGGCAGCTTGAGCGGGTTATAGATTCGCTCGCTAGTGTCTGACTTCGCGTCTTCATCGTCGGAGTCAGCGTCACGATTGTGAGATGCAACGACTGCCGCGTTATCTTCAGCGAAGAGAGCGTCGAGTTCGGCCTGCCGTTCGCGCTCCGTCATGCCCTGTTTGCGTTCGACATTTACGCGAGTGTTGCTGCGTTCGTTGGACAGCAGGTCTGTTAAAGCGCGAATGCGATGCTCATGGGAGGCTATGAGGCGTTCTTTGAGGGCACCTCCTGCTGGTATTGCTGCTTGTGCGCTCCCGTTTGTGGTAGGATTGGAGCCAGCTCCTGCGCCTGCTGTTGCGCGGGCCTCGGCATTGCGTTTGTGTTTCTTGCCTGTTAGATGGGCACTGTAGACGTTCTGGTTGTTAAATTCCTTTTCACAGTCTTTGCACCAGACGCCCTTTCCCGTGCCTTCTGTTTGTGGTCCAGATAGGGTTGGGGTTCCATTTTGTGTTGTCTCTTTGGTCCAGCCCGGGACTTTGCCTGCTTCCCAGTCTTGCTCAAAGTCTCGATCTATCTTTTGAAACATCTTGGGGAGATCTTCAAGCGGTCGCGTTCTTCTTACAAAGCCTTCCAAATAGCTCGCCAGGTCTCCGACGTATTTCAGGTATTTGTCGTTGACCTTGTTCTGTCGCTTAATCGGCATGCGCGGCGCCTCAAACGCGTCGAAGTTGTCCAGATATTGTAAATAAGACAGTCTCTTCACGTTGGGCAGATTGAGGTAGTCCTCGTGCAGGGCTACCAAATCCAGGAATCGTCCGTTCGATTCTTCACCAGTGAACATGTTGTCCGTCTCCGACACAATCACTTCGCCATCGTCGGGTTTGCGTCGCTTGTAGGCTCTTTCGAGGTTCTCGACTGGTTCATTAGGATACCTTCTGTGAAAATCCTTGATCTGCTCATATTGCTTGTAGAACTCGTCAAATGGGTCGCCGGCTGAAAGCGACTGCCTCTCTTTTGCTAGCGCGCCATCTCTGTCTCTATATATATCAAGCAGTCGCTTAGACTGGTCCTGTATCCTTGTCAGGAAGCTATCGATCTGGTGGTCTCTATTCAATCGGTCTTTTATATTTCGCGGGTCCTCGCCGACTCGTTCTGCGATCGCTTGTTCGAGGCGCTCGAGGTCTTCGTGAATGAAGCGCTGGTCTTCTAAAAGCATGCTGAATGTTGTCAAAGCCTTCTCAAGCCTGGGCCGACTGAATATTTTCAAGGCACGCTGGTAGCCGGCAGTCTGTCTTGGGCATTGTCAGTGACAGTGAACTGTGCCTACTTACGGCCGCTAGGAAATAGTTTTGCTACGGCAGTCTACAGAACCGCTTTCTGCGGCGACTTTTATTGAATCATGGCGACCCTGCGCAAAAGGCAAGTCATCCGAATACGTATCCCCAATGAGGACTTTGGCGATAACCACGAACTTCACAAGCCGGCCACTGTGCACCGTAAAACGACTATGCAAAAGTATACTAGAAGCCCATTGACACCTTTAAAGCCAGCAAACTTGTCATACGCCCCTTTTGTCGCCGTCCAGGATGCTCTCGGGCCTTGGAGAGGCACGTCAGGATTGGCTGAAGCGCCATCACAGACACTCGGCATGGCTCAGTACTCTGTCCGTTATTTGGTCAGAGTTTAGAACAGGCAGACGATAGGATGCACTAGCGCTTTCGCTCATGTCCGGCAGTATGGAAGGCCGCCTCAGGAAATCGTCAACCTCGCCAGGCGGTTCACATTTACTCCAGCGATTCTGGCAAAGTTCACAAGCGGCGATTGAGTAGGCTTCTTCGGGTCAGCCCGCTCGGATGTGTCAGAGGCAACAAGAAATCATATTATGAGAGAGCATGAGTGCGCTCGGTACCCATTGTCGTGCATACACTGGACCACGCTATGCTGGAATTACTGTGCGCATGGCTGAAATCCTGACTTCGTACATAGAAGAGAACAATGAACATGCTAACTCGGAAACAAAAGGCCAACCCGAAGGTTAGCTTACAGCCCTAAACCTTGAGCCCTTGACTTCCAGGAAAATGTCACCAATTTCGAAAGCATTATGCTGTTCAACGCCACTGATCATTAACCACAGCACTTGTCTCACAAGTCCTAGGCACCGTATAGCTGCGATTCGGATCACTCTCCCAAGTTATCGCCCCATTGCTCGCAACCCGGTAGTACTTGTACTGGAAGCTCATGCCCGCTGGCAAGCTCCGAGTCACATACCAGAGATTGTTGTTACTGGTATACTTGTCAGCCGAGAGTGCGATGCGGCTGCCAGATGCCGTGTTCCAATTTCCGAGCTCGCTGACGGAGCCGGTGATGAAGACATTTTCGCCGAAGACCGTTGTCGCGATTTCGTTGAATGTGACAGCCACGGATGTCGCTGTTGGACAAGCGGTGAATGTGGATGTTGCGGTGGGTTGGAGTGTATCGGTGGGGAGTTTGGCAGTGACGGAGCTGTAGGTTCCCGTTGCGGAGGATGCCTGACATTGAGAGGGGAGGATGTTTGCACCTGGTGTCAACCACGAAGTAGGCACTTCACCGTTACGTCGTGCGTTTGCTGTCAAGAATGCAGCGTAGGACCAGGTCAGATCTGCGGCACTGAGGGGGCTGCCATTGCTGCGAGCGTATTGCTCCGCTAGGGCACCGCTGGAGGGTGTGTAGCGCTGAGCAATGGACATGTACCCATCTGCGTAGGTCTTGACTGCATTGGTGAGGGATGTGTAGGTCGAGGATCCGGTGGTGTAGGTTCCCGGGTTGGTGCCTGGGACTATCTGACGGAAAAAGTCTTGGTTAACTGTGTCCACGACGATGCTGCCGATTCTGTTCCATTGGTACAGGGCGTCATAGAGCTGTTCGGCTGCCGCGAAGGTGCTGAGGTACCACGGGTTGCCGTTGTAGTATACGTCTTCACTGTAACGCCCGACTGCCACGGCCTGGTCTCCAGCGATACCACTGTTGATGCTGTATATTGAGCGGAAAGAGTCTGTGACTTGCTTGTGATTTGCCAACGCACGTGGCGAGCACGGTTGGAAAGTTTTGTCATCGCAGGAGGCCGTTGGGTCAAAATTGTGGATCGAGGTCAAGATTGAGTTCGCATCCTTGCCGGTTCGCCCGTCGTTTGTATTAGTGTTCGAGTCAATGTACTGACCCGTCCAGAAAGACTGTAGAAAGCACAGGACCTGTGGTGATTGCGACTCGCAGTAAGAGCAGGATTGACCAATGGAGGCTGCCAGAGCACTACCTTCAACCAGGGCCCGGTGAGATGCTGCAATGGTGAAGAAGGAGCTGCCGTTGACTTCTTCCCAAAGATCAAAGCCTGTTTGGTTCCAGTACTGCGCAGTATAAGACAAGTCGTTTCGGATAATGGGCCAGACCACGTTGGTGACAGTTGAGGTCTGGCCTTTCGCAATTAAATGTTTCCCATAAGCGATTAGAGCTGTAGCTCGTAGTGGCGGTCCGTCACGCTGTGGCCTTCCCCAATCGCCAGTGAAAGCCGTCTCATCAACGTTGAATTTGGCCTCGCCCAAGCCGCGACCATCAGCGAGGCTACCAGATGGATTGTTAATTCCTTGAATGACTGCTGAAGATTCAACATAGGCTCTAATATACGTCTCTAGAGACGTATCGCCTGCGAGGAACTCATCCACAAGCATCTTAAAGACCAAAGCAGAATCTCGCGTCCATGTGAAGAAGTCTGGAAGTTTAGCGAAGAATTCAAGCCAGCTGTTCTGAAGGCCACTCACATGGAGGATCATTGCGGCTCGGGCTGGCAACCACGACACCAGCTTTTGCTCCTTGAGCCTTTGCGCCACCAGCACCAATATTGTTAAGGATGCCCTGTCGAGCAATAGGGCTCTCTGAAGCAAGCCACGATTCGAGGGAGCCTGTGGTTTGTCGCTTGTCCTGTAGTGGCGACGAAATGACAGACGACAATGAGGTCGCAAGGAACAGGACTTTCTTGAGGTTGAGCATTGTGGATGGAAGCTTTATTGTATTAACCTGCTGTTTATTAGATACGAATACTTCTGGCGATGGCTTTCCTCTTTATTTGTTGCCGGTGATTTTCTATCTCCGCAAATGTAATCGGACCATGAGCTTGATCAGGAAGCTATAACACCGGTCCTCCCCTGGAAGAAGGACCTGACGAGGGCTCTGTGTCGTCCTTGCGGTGCGCAAAAAGGAAAAACACAATATAGAAGAGTAGCACAAGACTTACCCATGCTGTGCTCCATCTTTCAACTCGAGTCGAAGCCACCGAGGAGTTTTGGAGAGGAGACCTCCATTCTGCTTAGCATGGATCCGAGACTTTGAAGTGCAGGACAAAGAAATTAGATAGACGCTTCTGCGAATAAATTGCATGTGCTCTTGACCGCGGTGAGCTTGTATTGTTATTCTGTTAGTAGTGGCCAGTGCCGCCGACAGTCCAAAGCATCCGGGTCACATTGTGCGTCTGTTCGCTTTATGCACAACTGTTATTGCCTATGTCATGAAGACTGTCTACGTATTGCGACGGCACCGAATCCGTAGCACTGCGATAGAAGAATATTCAGCAGGACATTTTCCCGTCTGGCTTGTTCCTCAACCCAGGTCACCTGCTGAGACGTTCAAAGTTGTCGGTGATAGATGAGACCTCCCCATAATCACTTACCCGATCTGAGCGAATAGAAAGCGTAGGGCCGGACAAGCAAAGAATCATAGATGAGACCTTACCAGAGTTGCGCAAGCAGCTCCATCAGGCGTTTTCGACAATCACCAATTATCTTCAGTAAAGTGTTCAGCGAGTCAAGATCTCTGTTTGCTCGCTTCAAAAAAGACGATCCTGCTTCAGATGAGGATGACAATAGTCAAAGTCAAAGACGTTAGATTCTGAATTTCTTGACCGGGAGCTGTCGCGCTGCTAAGCAATATCGGGAGTGGTACCGGTCCATCAATAGGGCCTACTGCTAAAATGCTGTGCCAGCGCTCCCCGTCTCCAACAATATAAGTCGAAATGTTACTTCGCTCCGCATCCTAGTCTGCTCGAACGATAGTACAATTATGTACATCGGAGATTTCACATTCGCGATGACAATATCCTAGGTGAGGGTCCGGCTGGACCGCTGACGAAGAGTAGTTCAAGAAATGTTATCATGATTGCTAAGACTTGCTAAAATCAGATCCAACCATGCCTTATTTCCTGTACATCTACAGCTCGCTGGCATTGGACCAAGCGACAAGCGAGCATGCTCACCATGTTCCACTTTGCGCACCAGACGGCTGTATATGGCCTACAAGGTTGACGAAAGAAGTCGCATTGAAAGTACGACATTTCCTCACACGACTCGACCCCCTTTCCGACACATAGAGGGAAATGTCCAGGTGGTAAGTTTCTGGAGTTTCTGCTGGTTTCGCTTCTGCACTGTCTTGCACAGACAATTACCGGAGAAGTGGAGATACCTTGCCAGTTCTTGACAGCAACGTTCGCAGCTCGGTCGAAACTGTACTAGTCAAGGTCATCGCCGGAGCACTGATAGATCCTGCGGGTCGGTACAATGGCCGCCTCGCGACTGCTTCTCGGAGGAGTTCTTGGCACTACGTATCCGTCGTATTTGCAGCTGGTTGATCTTGACGCATGCCCAGAAAGCGCGCCCTTGCTTTGGCATACTTGCACATTTCCATACAGGTGAATGAGAATTGCTTCTTTCAAGCTCGGAATCATCCTCAGACAACTGTGATCGGTCTTATCAAAAAGAAACTATTGATCCCCTTAAACTTTCCTACTTAACTTGACGATGGGCGAGCGTGTCATCATCCGATGCCATTGCGGCCAACTTACTGAGACTGTCCAACTTGATGACAAGATTCCACTCAAAGGACCATTATGTCACTGCAACTCTTGCAGAAATGTCACTGGAGCTATGACTTTCAGCAGCACCAGGCTCCTTTCTCCCCCCAGAGACACCTTCGAGAAGAAGCTGGTCGGGTATTCTACATCAGAGAATTTCACTCGGTACTTCTGCAAGATTTGTGGCTCCCACGTCGTGTTCCACGTCAAGGCAGACGATAGTTTCAGTGTCTGTTCTGGGGCTATTGACAAGGTCATTGACGGCGTTGATGGCAGGCTCTTGGACTACACAGCACATGAATTTGTTGCTGACACAGAAGATGGTGGTCTGACGTGGTGTCTGCCAGACCTTCCATATTACTTCGAATACGATGGCCAGAAGCAAGTGACTGACATCAAGTCCGAACTGAGCAAACTACGACAAGCGAAAACAAACTACGCGGACGAGAAGCATATCGACGCAGAGTGTCGCTGTGGTCAAGTGCGGGTCTCAATCAAACCTTCTGACGATGGGTGAGACA
This sequence comes from Herpotrichiellaceae sp. UM238, assembly GCA_000315175.1. Classification (NCBI taxonomy): domain Eukaryota; kingdom Fungi; phylum Ascomycota; class Eurotiomycetes; order Chaetothyriales; family Herpotrichiellaceae; species Herpotrichiellaceae sp. UM238. The sequence continues at coordinate 74,515 of AMYF01000101.1, read as the reverse complement.
AGAAGTCTAGTCTTGAAGCTCGACTAACGTTGTTGAACAGCAAAAAATATCGCGCCGGCATCTGCGCTTGTCGATCTTGCCGATTGTCATTCAGCCAGCCATTCTTGGCATGGGCTTTGAATATTCCGTACGAGAAGGTAATCTGGCATGATGGCGTCCCTCACGATGGCAGCGCTCGCGGATCTGTGACAAGGTTCCAGAGCTCAGATCATGCTCAACGTGACTTCTGTTCGAAGTGCGGGGCATCCATATTCTATGACACTACCAAAGATGAAGGTACACTGGATATAGCGTTCGGGATCCTGCGTCCAAAGGGGGGCTCGTTGGCCAAGTCCTTCTTCGAGTGGGAGACAGACAAGATCTATCACGAAGAGGATGCAATGGATAAGGATCTGCTGAGTGCCATGAGGAAGAACTTGACCGGCCTCAACGCAGCTTGATCAGACACAGAAGATAAGGTCATCAACCAGAATGGATGTGAGCCTCCAGCGAGACAACAGGCAAAAGCTTCACAGGCGACGAAAGGGACTAGGAGGTTCCTAACTTCAAAATTGCGGGGCGGCTTTGATAGCTAAGCTTTATCTCACGTGTCTAAACTCAAATAGTGATCGTGCATGATGTCCAACGCGAGAACGCGTCGCGGCCGCTAAATTCATCCCGCTATTTACACAGCCCGCAGTTCTGATGTATATGCTTGCACCACCAACGGAATGCCTCGGGAGATCATAACCATACAAGTAGGCCAATGCGGCAATTCAATAGCCTCACAATTCTGGCAACATCTCTGCCTGGAACATGGCATCTCCCGCGACGGAAACCTCGAAGACTTTGCAACGGAAGGTAACGACCGCAAGGATGTATTCTTCTACCAGTCCGACGATACACGCTACGTCCCGCGAGCCATCCTCGTCGATCTCGAACCCCGAGTTCTGAACAGCATCCAATCAGGCCCGTACAAGAATATTTACAATCCGGAGAACTTCTTCTTGGGCGAGCAAGGTTCTGGTGCCGGAAACAACTGGGCTGCTGGCTACGCCGCGGGTGACAGGGTCCAAGAAGAAATCTTCGACATGATCGACCGTGAGGCCGACGGCTCCGACTCCCTCGAAGGCTTCATGCTCCTCCACAGCATAGCCGGCGGCACAGGCTCCGGCCTAGGCTCGTATCTCCTCGAACGCATGAATGACCGCTTCCCCAAAAAGATCATCCAGACCTACTCTGTCTTCCCCGACACCGCAACCGGCGACGTCGTAGTGAACCCTTACAACAGCCTCCTCTCCATGCGCCGCCTGACTCAAAACGCCGACAGTGTCGTGGTCCTCGACAACGGCGCCCTGACCCGCATCGCCGCGGACCGCTTGCACGTCCAAGAGCCCTCCTTCCAACAGGTCAACCAGCTCGTCAGCACAGTCATGTCCGCCAGCACCACAACCCTCCGCTACCCAGGCTACATGCACAACGACCTCGTCGGCATAATCGCCTCCCTAATCCCCACGCCGCGCTGCCACTTCCTCACAACCGCCTACACCCCCTTCACAGGCGACAACATCGACCAAGCGAAGACAGTGCGCAAAACCACGGTCCTCGAAGTCATGCGTCGGCTCCTCCAGCCCAAGAACCGCATGGTCAGCATAACACCGTCGAAGAGCAGCTGTTACATCTCCATCCTAAACATTATCCAAGGCGAAGCCGATCCGACCGACGTCCACAAATCCCTCCTGCGCATCCGCGAACGTCGCATGGCAACATTCATACCCTGGGGTCCCGCGTCGATACAAGTCGCCCTAACAAAGAAGTCTCCCTACCTACAAAACACGCATAGGGTCTCTGGGCTCATGCTCGCGAACCACACAAGTGTCGCGACGCTGTTCAGGCGGATCGTAGTGCAGTACGACAAGATGAGGAAGCGGAATGCGTATCTGGAGCAGTACAAGAAGGAGGCGCCGTTTGCGGAGGGGCTGGGGGAGTTTGATGAGGCAAAGGAGGTGGTGAATGGGTTAATTGCGGAATACGAGGCGGCAGAGAGGGATGACTATTTGGATCCGGATGATGGCAAGGCAAGTGAGGGAACATGATGATCAACGGAATTTGTCTGAGCAGCGAGGCGTTCATAGGAAGAGCAATGAATTGTGATTAAATGGTAAAATACATCAAAGATATCTACTGTTGCCGCTAAGAAGAGACGATGGCTGACACGCGAGGCGTCCCTTCGAATTTGAGAAGACAAATTTGATACTGAGCTTGCTGCCGATGACGATCTGGAAACTCGAGTAAATACGATATTCAAGTCAAGCTTCGAAAGCCCATTTCTGCAGGAGTCGGACCTAGTTCACACCATAGCAGTCGGCAGTCGTCGCGGCATTCATGAGTAAATCTTGGGCCGAATTACCCTCCCTGCCAGTCCTTTTCGGTATTTTCTTGTTCTGTACCCAGTCTTCCTTGCTTTAATGCTGCTGAGAGCGTTAGCTTCTTGTTTGGTCGCCTCTTCCTTGCAGTGGTCTTTGGTCGCGACATAGCCATCTCTAACCCATTCATTTGCTGTCGTGTGAGTCCTCTGCCTTCGACATTCATGCAAGCAATCTTCACATTGCTAATGCCACGCATGTAGTCGTCGAAGAAGTTCAGCAGCTTTTCGCGCCATTTCCGAAGCTCTTCTCTATCTTCAAGAAAGGTCATTTCGTATTTAGGCATCAAGCAACTGGCCGTCACCGTGATACTGCGCCAACCCTCCAGCTGTATGACGAGTTTGTTCAGGTCATGGTGGGGTTGGATGTGCCTTGAGAATACATGCCACCATTTTTCTTCGGCACACATGTCTTCGAAAATACTGAAGTGCATCTCGTCGAGGGCGTTGTCAAACGAATGAAAGTTGTGCCCGACGGCGCGAGTAGGCTTCCAGTCTGTGCCGATACGAAGCGACAGGGATTTGACCATGGTGAAGTTCTTCACACCGATTCGTTGCAGCCACTAACTGCAGGCATCAGGGTCGTTGAAGTGAAACGTTGGTGTGCGGTAGAAGAGGTTGGCCCCAACTTGCTGGAAGGCTTTGCTCACTCGGAATATCGATAAATCGATCCCGTCCGCGTCAATGACGGCACCGTCGTTGAAAGGCTCAGAACGCAGGCCGTCTTTCATCATACCTTTGACATACAGTGGTGTGACGGACTTATTGTGGAACGGTAGGACATGACAGAGAATGATTTCCAGGACTTCCGCTGTAATTCTCTCAATTGGATGTCCTTTGGCAGAGATGTTTAGGGGCGTTTGAGATGGAGATTCGACGAAGAAATTGTTTGATAGAGGGATCGACTTATCGGGAAGGGGGTTGTCTAGAGAGATGTAGCGACCAGTAGACGAATCTGACGATTCTCGTACCGATGGCGGCGGCGACAGCAATGGCCGCGAAGTCGTGTCCGGCTCCATCGCGGGCGAATTGAAATCCTCCTCCTGTGTCTGACAATATTTTTCCTCTCGGTTTCTAGACAGCTGGCTCGAATATGGGCGCTGAATCGAGGTAAGAGGAAATGTGTCCGAAGCCGGAGAAGGCAGGTGCCTTTTCATTTGAGGCTCGTCTGGAGAATCGTCCTGTTCGAAGGCTCGTGAAGATTTTCGTATAATGCTCTGTGTTTGCGGTTGATGCGCCTTGCGTGGGACCGCTAAAGCTGGTAGGCAGGGCTTCTTTGCGTCAAGGCCACTGCTGTGCTCCTCGTAGTCTTCTTCGAAGTGTCTTTTGCGCACCTTGGAGCTAGCTTTCATTTCATCCAGAAATTTCTTGATCCCTTCAGATACCATGTTATTGCGGCGGCAGTAAGTTTTCCTTGGTTGCGGCATTTGTTCCACGAGGAATTGTGTTGTGCAGCCAAAACCCGTGTATCACTACTGATTGCCTCGAGCGAAAGTCCAAGGCGACGGTGCCGTGCTTACGTGCGATACTTCTTGAATGCTGCAAGCACTGTAGAGCCAGCCTCCACATCCTCTTTGACCTTGTCATCCGCAGCGACCAGTTTCGGCACAAGATCGATCACTTGATCGACGAGTGCGTGCGGTATGATAACAACACCTTCAAGTGGATCACAAAATGCAATATCGCCTGGTGCAATGGTAACGTCGTTGATGGCGATAGGAACATTCCTAGCGTATACTTTGCATTCTGCGCCAGATCCGACAGTGGATCTTCCTGATGCCCAGATCTGCGTAAGAGTGAAATTAGTGAAGCTCTTGTCAGAAGCGAACAAATCTGGGGATGCGCGGAAGAATGATTGAAGGACAATCAGGCGGATAGGGACAACGAATGTGCGTGGAAACCACATAATTAGACATTTCTTCGCTTGGATGAAAGGGGAAGGCACGAGAAGGTATTTGTTCGCGGCAAAGACTCAAGGGATCACATACAGGCAGACCGGACCTCTTCAGCTCCGACAGATCTCGAACTCGTCCTCCGACGACACAGCCTCGAAGACCTCGTACCTTCATTCGATTAGCCATAATTCCTCCTACTGCAGCACATGTCTGGTGCGGCGGTTGCTCAACAACAAGAATGGTGTCTTGCTCTGACTCGTCAGCCCAATGGCTTCCTTTTGGGATCGCCTTTGGATCATCTGCTGAAAGTGGCTCTACTGTGTCTGATTTATCGACAATTTTTAGTGTACTTGCTCGTGCTATGACCTTTGGCTGCTCAGACACATTTGGTGCAAGCGGAGAGGAAGGCGCAAACGGTACTGATTGATAGTCAGAACACTGTGAGCCTACAAAAACTTGTCCCATACCAATGTCAGCAAGATAGCCAGCTCTGGCTGCTTGTCCCGCAGTTGGTCTCTCGAGTTTGAGTAATGCATCCGAGATCTACTCTGGTCAGAACAAGAGACACTCTCAAATTTTAGTCGCTCACGTCACATGCTGAAAAATCCTTCAGCAGCTCGAGCTGTGCTTGTAATGATCTTGCCATGGTGCTCCTCGTTCTGTAGAAATAACGGGGCTGAGCCGAGAAAGCTGTCAAGGCAACGCGTTGGCCGACGGTATCGAGTAAGCACCGCATGAGATTGGACTAGCATCGCAAAGTTTGCTGCTCAGATCAACATATCTATGACGGATCCTGATTTCCAAACATGACGGACGTTTTTCTGAAGGAGCCGCTTATGGAGGCACAGACAGATGCTTGACGAAATTCGAACCATCCCTGGGTCTACAGTCAAGTGACCGTCGTGATCTGCTTAAATATTATTGATGATCTTCGCTCGGAAGATATCAGTCACTATTGATCTGCCTTAGATCATCGTCTGCGGCGATCAATCCTCGGGCAAGACCTCCGTCCTTAAAGCTGTGTCTGGCTTCACCTTACTTTATTAGTTATGCATACCTTTTCAGGTCCGATGGCCGAGTTCGTATAACCCCACTATCACAAATTGCCGCCCAGAGTCTCGGCAAGTTCCATTTCAAGGTGGTTTAAACCTTGTCGAATCACACCCACTGCCATCTGGGGCTAATGCTGGTTGCAGTATGACTTCTCAGCCTCAAAATTTCCACAAGATTGAGCATTGATTTCCCCTGAGGATGCCAAAGACGCGGACACGATGATGTTGGGGTACTTTATCAGGCTGAGGCCACTCTCTTAAAGGCTGTCAACACTTCTGTCTGAATCCGTGTCCAGGCTTCATCCCACCGTCGTCGTTCGTTCAACCCAAGTCAACCACACTCGTTCCTATCTCTTACCATGAAGGCAAGTCTCGCTGCGGCTGTTCTTGCCGGCTGCGGCCTAGTACTTGCATATCCGCCCGGCCAGGGCAATTACAACTCGGCGGATTCGGGCTACGGTGTTTGCGGCACTCCTCACCGGTACAGGCCTTCCTCGAGCATCACTTCCACAAGTACCGCATCCACAACCAGCGCATCCACGACCAGCTCATCCACGACGAGCGCATCCACGACCAGCACATCCACGACCAGCTCATCCACGACCAGCTCATCCACGACCAGCTCATCCACAACCAGCTCATCCACAACCACCTCTGCACCGCCTGCTGTGATCACATGTGAGCTAGGAACTGCCATAGGATTCCAGGCAGGCGATTCCGTCACGCTTAATACCCAATCCGGGAATGGGTGCAACCGCTGGGGGTGGTACGAGACCCCGACATTGGCGGAGCTGCAGGCTGGCATTAGCGGTATCCTCTACGTTGGCGCCGGCGGTAATAACATTGCCAATGCTATTGATGTTGGAGAATGGACAGCGATTGCCAGCCCTACTGGTGGCGTGACCGTTACGTATAGCCTCGATGCTGGGTATTTTATCGACGAAGCTCATATCGACTTGGATTGTCTCCCGATTGATACCTGCGCTCCGGGTCAATACACGTTCAACTCCGGCGCGCTGCCGAACCTTCCAGTCTACAGCAACCCGACACCCATCCAGTACCCTACTTGTTCCGGCGGATCTCAAGCCTATCTTATCATCCATGGGTCGATTAATTTTCTCACAACTGCGACGACATGTGCGCCCCCAGTTGCGACGTAGACGCGTCCCATCGCGGTTTCATTCGCAGTAGAGAGCTGTTCGATTCCCTCAGCTGAGATGGTCAGGTATTCAGGGAGGTCGCCGGAGATGAGGACAGGACATGAGTTGTACCTAGCTACTGTTAATCAGATAATAAATTGCAATAAACTTTAACCGCCGCGTGCAGAGGTGCATATCAGTATTAAGAGTTTGAGATCTGATTGATCGTAAACTATTGGTCTACTGGGCGGAATCCTATTAGCGCAGGGTTAGACCTCTTTTCAAGTGCACCGGGTGCGGTTGAGGCGGTTGAGCTGATTGGGTGGCAGCAGCCTAAACTTTAGCCTGATGCACGGCTCTCTCCTAGCCACCTGTGATCGTCTTGCCTTACTGTTTCCGGAGAGATAATAACACCATCCTGATATTCAGTAGCATTCAGCCTCATGTACCATATATTATGGACTGTGAGTCTCGACTCTGACCTATCTCTAATAACTAAGTGCAGGTTCCGCCTTCTGGGGTCGAAATGGCGCCACCATATCTCGCAAATCGTGCCAACTGTGGGACGGGCGCAACAACGAGGTGCGTCCATTGCATGGAGGCGCCAGAGTACGAGCCCGGAGATTCTGTTGATAGTGTCTACTGTGGCCGCCAGTGCCAGAAAGAACACTGGCCGAGCCATAAACCCCTCTGCCACGAACTAGCACAACGAAAGAAGTTGCTTCAAACAGCCAAAATGCTAAATGCCGCCCTCTTGACATATCGAGAAGTCACGTATGATATTGACCTGACAAGAATAGAGTTACGAGATAGGGTTCTATACCTTCACCAATGTCAAAGACCTACCACCACCCAACCCGAACGTGGTCTCTTTCCAGATTATCTGACCGCAAATGTCGAGCATAAAGAGGCAGTACTTGCGAACAATCAATGGAAATTAGCTATGGCACTATCAAGTCGACTAAGCTGGAAGCTACTTAAAGGTAAATACACAGTATGACCAAGTAGGTTACGATTTACATTCTACAGAGGTCGCCACGATTATAGATGTATTAGACATCCATGTTAGAAAGCCATTAACCTCTGTAGCGAATCGTGTGCACAGGTTTGTCCTTTCGCGGAAACGGGAAGCCAGATAATGCTTCGAGGACGGAGCTCTTACCCGAGGATTGATCACCGCAGACAATGATCTAAGGTAAATCAATATACTGACTGATGCCTTCCGAGCGAAGATCATGAACGATATTAAGGAGGTCACGATAGTTACTAGACTGTAGACCTAGGGATAGATCGAATTTCGTCAGCTAGGCGTGCCAGTGCGGAGCAGCTCTCGTCTTCGTTCGGAACCATTCTTGAGTTACGGAACAAGTGATGAAGAGAGTGCTCAACAGCTTCGAAAGCGGTAATGCGCCATTCGGTGTTCCCTGACAGCGGAGCAGTGAAGTTACCTCACGAGATGTTGAATGGACACAAATGAGAGCTCGCCAGAGGGGCTGAGCTCATGTATAAAAAGCAGAGGACAGAAATGAGATGAAGCTTTTTACAGATGCTGGAACTGGGACCACGCATTGGAAGACGGTATCGCAAGGATTCAACCGTGCTATGCTATCATAGCACCTTTTTACTGGGTCGTCTTGGTCCCCAAAACTGAAAACCAGAAAGCGAAGCTTGCTCTTCCGACATAGATGACACAGTGCTGAGTCTGCAATTCGCGACGACATTGTGACTGTACGTTCATGTACCGAACTCGTGAAGCAAGTGCACTCTGTCGTTAGGACGATTATGAACGTACGTCTTGTCGAGTTCGTGATACCTCTCTTTACATGTCATGGCAAGCTTGATCGGTGTTGGTGACTATGCAGGTTCATCTGCTCTGTTTTATACATGCTCGAGCCATTTAGACAATCCGTGGTTCCATCTGCGATTTGATCAGAGGCCGATACTATTTTCTTGAGCTCGAATCTCACCTTCCATCGGTTGTTCACTATTGAATTGGTCAGCACATTTTCTGCAGACACGATCTACTGCAACACTCACCCTCAAAGCCTACAGGAGCCTCGACCTTGTCAGATTGTTCTCGCCATACGCCGGTTATCCGATGGTCTCTTTCCATCACTACCATAGGTCAATCTTTGTCCTAGTTGTCTTGTGGCAGCCACGTACTTTGTCGATCCCATTTATCGAGTCCAAAACGTGGTCGCTTGTAGTTGTTTTCGTAGTAGGTTGCCAGAGACATTCCTACGCCCTAAGCTCGTCAGTGACGATTCCTAAGCGACCTGTTTTCCATACTGTAACGCCAAACAGACCGAACATGAGGGCATACGGCAACAGGGTCTCGAAAGGAACGCCCATTTTGTCTGCGCTAAGCACAACGTTGCCTTGCTCGAAATCTAGAGCTTAGAAGTATGACAGCGAGCTAGGTTGACTGCGATAAGTCACGTGACTGATCACTGCCTCAATGGGACGTATGCGCGCAGACTATAGGTCGAGACAACCAATGTCTTGAACATCTTTGCTTGACTCATTTTCAAATAGAACTATTACAACATACGTGTCTTACGCGTCAGTCGCGGCAGAGTCCTTCGCGCAGGTACAGAATTGTGGTTCTAACGGGAGTCTCAAACACGCCAACTATCTAACGACAGAACCCCCGTCCTCTCGTTAGACTGCGCGCATGCGAATCTGGAGCCGATGGAAGTGACACGAGGTAGATGATTGTGTTCGAGGACAAAGAAGGAGGGTGTTACTACACATAACCCCTGCCATGAGAGAAGGTCTTCCTGACGCCAGCCATGCCAGCCTTGTCAGACCAGGAGATGGCTGCGCTCCATCTCTTAGGGCCTGTGTTCACAAAAGCGGCCCAACACGTCGACGACGATGAAGAGGCAGTCCGATCTCAACTCATGGCCAATCTTGAACAGAACAAATTGGCACATGCTGCAAATGCTGCGCATGGCGTTGCGACAGATGCAGTCGAGGCTAACACGGCTGAAGTGGAGACCATGTCAACTCGAGAGACTAGAGACTCTTCACGGGCCATAAATGGCGACAATGGAAGTTATGGAAATGCAGAGTCGCGGCCACAACCCTCTGCGGGCGATACGAGGTTAAGCGCGGAAGCGAATGGAGAGACAAAGGAGCAAGAGGATGAGGCCGGTAAACCGAACGGGTTCCAGGAAGATGAGATGGAAGTCGATCATTTAACCGGTCCCAATGGAAAGAGTGATTCACAACACAGAGGTCGGTATCAAAATCAGGAGCAGAGTCAGGACCAAGAAGAGGAGGCGTTTGAAGATGCAAGTTCAACAATTGAAGCTGTCAGACATGATGCTGAGGACGCAGAGCCGGCCCAAGGTTCAAGTGATGCTGAACTCGAAGACGCGAGTGACACAAGAGACACCAGCGACTCTAGTGAAGTCGAGGATGATTCTGATGACGAGGTGGATATGTGCTTGTTTTGTGACCAGAAAGAGCCAGAAGAGAAGTCCACAGCGGAAGATCTCAATTGTGCTGTCTGTCGCAGGCCTGCCCATCGCGCCTGTGCCAGCTTAAGAGAAGCCATTAGTCAAGACAACCAATCCTGGAGGTGTCCGTCATGCGCTGCAAATCGAACTTCTGATTCACCAAAAGAAACAGCAACCAGACCTCGTCATTCTGCACCACGTCTGGTAAGAGACCTTCTACCTGTCTCGCGTGGTGTGCAAAAGCCTGGCGCTCATTCAATCTTCGCTCAGCCCTTGATTCCGGACGACGAAGGTGGGCGAGCTCTCCGGAGGAAGAGACACTCACCTTCTGCTGAACGCGTGCCAAGGTCAGATAAACGCAGAAAGAGAACAGATGAGACACCAAAGCCTGAAAAACTTGAGCTCGAGCCTGTGTCTCATAGTACAAGACGGGCAAGTCAGAAGCTTGCAATTGGTCTGCCACCGGTACCAACAGCTCGAATCCTGCAACACCGGCCTTTTCATAAGCCACCACCCCACAAGTTCATACTCGCTTTCAGACTCGACCAAAGCAAGATCGAAGCAATTTTGTCAGAGCCTCCGCGGCCAAGCAGGCGAAAGTACATCAAAAAGAAGCAAAAAATACCTGCACCCCCGGTGTACCTGCCCCCTGTGCCGAAGTTTCCTGCACTCCCAACTAACCATCTCATCTTCCCTTCCATGTTCGGGGACAGAGAAAACGATGTTACCTCAAAACCTTATGGCGGCATCCTAACAGAAGCCGAGGCTGAGACATCAAGATCTTTGCCGCAGATGCGTGATCGTGAGATTTTTGAAATTGCAAGAAAAGAGGCAGAAGAGGAGAGGAAGAAGACTTCTGCAAAAGCAGAAGCGGAGATAAATGGGCTGAGCGGTCATGGTGCAAATGCGACAAACTCGAAACGTACTGTCTCTGGACCACCAAGTAAAATTAAGTGCATCCAGTTTGGCAAGCATGTCATCGACACATCATATGCAGCACCCTATCCTGAAGAATATTCGCACGAGTCGAGACTGTTCATCTGCGAGTTCTGTTTGAAGTATTTACCATCCGAGTTTGTGGCATGGCGCCACAAACTGAAATGCCCCGCCAAGCATCCGCCGGGGGACGAGATCTATCGAGATGGGTCATTGTCCGTATGGGAAGTTGATGGCAGAAAGAAAACAGAATACTGTCAGTGTCTATGCTTGATGGCTAAGTTATTTCTCGGCTCGAAAACGCTGTACTACGACGTCGACCCTTTCTTGTTCTACGTACTCACCGAATACGACGAGTATGGTTATCACTTCGTCGGCTACTTCAGCAAGGAGAAGCGGCCTGCAAGTCAAAACAATGTCAGCTGTATCTTGGTCATGCCTATACACCAGCGAAAAGGATACGCAACATTTCTAATCGAGTTTTCATATTTGCTGACCCGAATTGAAGGCAAGGAGGGCAGTCCGGAGAAGCCGCTGAGTGACATGGGCCTGACTGCATATCGCTCGTATTGGGATTTGACGATTTCGAAACACTTGCTGAATCTGGGTGACAGACCATTCAGCGTCAAGGACATCATGGCGAGGACTGGCATGACGGCAGACGACATTGTTCATTCGCTCGAACGGCTGTATGCTTTCGTCAAAGATCCTGTCACCAAAACCTACGCAATTCGATATAACAAGAATCTGTACGAGAATATTGTGGAAAAATATGAATTGAAGAAATTTCGTCAGATCAATTCTGAGAGGCTGGTCTGGACGCCGTACATCATGGGTCGCAGTGACGCTGCAACTCTTGATGCTGCGCCAGTCACAGCAGTGGCTCAGAGGGAAAACGATATTGCAATTGCAAAGGCCGAAGGAGAGGCAGAACCTGACGATGTCTCTCCCAAAACGTCTGAAGAACCTGTCCAGCAGTCACCATCAGTCACCTCAATAGATCCGGCACTTCTTAGTGAAAAAGGTAACATTGCGCCTGGCCCGCCGCCTGTCGAAGCCATCAATGGGGTGCAACAGACGCCTGCAGAAGCACCGAAGGACCAAGTTATGGTTAATGGAGCATTCGATAAAGGAAAAGCACCAGCTGAAGAGCCATTGTCAGGTTACGCTTTGATGTATAAAGTGGAAAAAATCCCTGCCACTCGTTTCCAGATTGATCCTCCGATACCGTCGGCTATGCTCCGACACGCGAAGAGCAAGCGCAAGAGCATGAATGGTACGCCTAGAGCGAACAGTATAAGCACCCCAAAGCCTTCTATATCACAAGCAGTTCGGAGCTCGCCAAGGAAAGCTGGAAGTGTAATCAGTAGCACCGTAGGTCGAGCAAGCAGCAGAGCTACCACGCCTGAAAAGGGTGGCGCAAGCACCAGGAGGATTGGCAGGCGGAGTACGCTGGCTAATGAGATAACTCCTGGTGATGAGCGTGGGGAAGAAGAGGAGGTGGAGGAAGAAGAAGAGGAGGAAGAGGAGGAGGAGGATGATGATGATGACATTGCTATCGAGGACGACGAAGACGAACAAGGTGAGGTACAAGTTAAGAAGCTGCCCGACCGACGAATGGCGGATGAGACCAGTGGCGAAGAATCAACCTCTGAGGAGGAGAGTAGTGATCAGTCTGAAGAGCCGGAAGATGAAGACGAGGAAGAGGACGACGAGGAGGAGCAGAGCGACTCATCAGATGATTCAGACGCTGCGGTCGACGAGGACGCGGAAGAGGATGAGGATGAGGGAGAGGAGCATGAGGACGACGACGACGACGAAGATGATGATGATGAGGAGGAGGACAGCAATGGCGAGGACGAAGATGGGGAATTTGATATCCCCTCCGGCGTATCTTCTTCTGCTGCTAGCGAGGACGAAGGCTTCGACGGGACTGTGGAAGACTAGAAGCCTTCCGTAAGAACACTCTATCAGTGGAGAGTTGCTGAAAAGCTTTAGCGCAGGCGTTCTGGTCAGACGAATTTTTGAAAATGGTATCGATCATAAGGAAGACAGTCATACCAGCTCGGTAGCGAGCGGCGTCAATTTATGTGGGCAATATCTGGCCCACAGGATTAGCACTACCCCCTCTTTCCGACCATGGATGATGGCATACACCACGACTCATGTCGAACGTCTCCAGACCAGACGTTGTCTTGTACTCAGTCCATGACTGTGATGACTTGCCCATTCGAAATCGTCTGGAGCTGTACCGTTTCGACCCCGTTGGTTTTGGTGAAAATTTGTAACTCCTACACGTCGTAAGATGCAGAGCAAGTTCCGGTCAATGCTGAGTTGATCGGGCGGCACTCAAACCTGATGTCTTGAGAGTGCCGCTCATTTTCATCTCGTACAACCAATATTACCACAACGAGTATCCCGCGCTGATGCTTTCCATGTCTGCCGCGGCAAAGCTCCACTGACGGTGATTTGCATATGAAGCTAGCAGGCCGCTGTTTGAAGGATTTAAACCTTAGATCTAAGCAAGATGAAGCAGGATTGTCTCACCCGGCGAAGCAGTCAACTGAGACGAGACAGATCGTGTGGAGAGGTACAATAAAACGCACTGCGCCTTTGCATGGGATTGCGTTCTGCAGGCTTCCCCTGTCCTTCGTGCGCTATCGCAAGGCAGCTAATTGAAGTGACAGTTTTGACACCTGTAACCAGCCGGCAAGCCAATAATGAGCTCTCTACGTTCAGATAGCACGGCACTCTTTGTTTCTTCTGTGCAGGATGCAGACTCTCACGGCAGCATCAGCCTACAATTGACCACTTCATACGTGTCGCGTGTCGATAATGAAATTGCGTAGAGGCTGTGCGTCTTCGTGTGAGTATGCTGAAGAGAGTTTGACATCGCCAAGAGGACAGCTATGGAAGCTTCCCCTTTCCTCGAGTGCGATGGCTGTCCAATCCGATGCCTGGCTCCACTCTCTGCATTGTGCCATTGCCCAGAAGCCTCGCCATCAGAGCACCGCACCGTCACCATGGGAAGCTTAGCTTGAAGGAATCCTTGTTCGTTCTGTGGTCCACTGGTTCCACCACGCCACCACTGCACGTTCGTCTTCTGGCTAAAGTTCTGCGCTTCTGCGTTCTTATTGTGGTGCCCCTAAATATGCCATTTTGAGCATTTGGAGGGCAGATAATAATGATTAGGCGCTGCTGCTGGTGTGTGAGGTGAAGGCAAGCAAAACACTTTGGCTCAAAGAAGCGCAAATCTCTCCTGTTGGGTGGACAATAAATCGTGTTTCCATGTTTGGCTCAGATCTGCGCTTTAAACAGAATCTATATTATTGCCGATCCATAATCGATGTTCGCGCAACAAGAGTCAAAAGATGTTTGGACCCTGAGCCACCGGAAATACTGACCAAGGACGAAGATGAAGTGTACTATAGCTTGATCTAACCACCGTCATTCAACCCTTCTCGATAGATCCATTATCGCGGAAGGCGCGCTTGCCTTCATGGCGCCCTCACCGCCCCAACGGCAGTCCGACTTTTCTGACAGGCCTCTTGCCGATTATTTCTGGATCGCTGGGCTAGACGGTCAGGATTTGATCGATGCCTACAGAACTCACAAAGAGGAGCGGGACTCCTTCTTACCTGAAGCTCCTCTAAGTAGACCAGTCGAAGAGACCATCCAGGAAGATACGGCAGCTGAGCAGCAGGCAGAGTCGCTCGTGGATTCATCAACGGTGCCAACACGGCACTCACGTCACAACTCCTACCATAAGCTTTCCAGGCTTTCGTCGGAAGCACGATCATCGATTCGATCTTTAGATAAGCTCACCCATCTGTCGAGCGTACGCAGCAATGCCACGATCCGGCGAGTCATCTCTTCCAGCCGATACTCTCCAGTACCCCCATCACCGGCACTGCCCAGCCCAGCTTCAGGTGTACGAGAGTCGACACTACTTAGCGACGCCGATTTTGACCAAGTGATTAAGAGGTTCACCAGCAACCGTGATGCATTTTTTTTAGACCTCAATTTCAAGAGCGATGCTGTCGCTCCGAAGCCAAGCCGGTCAATACAGCGACCAAAGTCCCGGACACAGCGCATTGTTGTAGATGATATAGAGCCCGCTCCTTTACCGAGTAGGACCATTGGCAGTGTACGCAGACATATGTCGTTCAAAGATATGAATAGCACAAAGCGACAGCCGTCAGTAGCGAGAAGACTTTCCGCTCGATCAGCACGACGCGTCAGCAGCTACAACTCTGTGATGCCCATGCCACAACCACTTCAATCATCACCGGAAGAGCATCCCCTCAAACGATCATTTGAGCCGGTGCTGTTGGATAGGTATCCACCACCTTCAATGGCGGAAGAGCTCAAACGAAGGAATGGATTTCCTGATTTCGTTCCGATGTTTGCCTTTCCAAACGACATACACATCATCTCGTCCGATACTCGACCCGCTGCGAAATGGCACGAGTTCTTCCTAACCTCTTCCGACAATTCGAAGACTCCTGCAGTGTGCATTATCGTCTGGATTCCGCTTGACCCCAAAATTGCAGATGAGCTTGAAAAACGGTGTGAGGAGTGGAGAAGAGCCCATATGACCGAAGCTGAAAGAGAGCTAGCCGCATCTCTTGGTGAACGGCTAGCTGCTGAAAGGGCAAAACTGTCAAGACTCCTGGCAAAGCTGCCTTCAACAGAATTCGGTACGCAGGTCCGCGAAGAGCTAGAGGATGAAATCAGCGTAGTAGAGGAAAAGATTGCCCTCATGTCCGACATGCTCAAGCCGTTGAGACACGGCGCAGCGAACAGGATCGAAGGCCTCACAGACGGCGGTACCGGTATCTGGATCCCACGAGCATACGGCATTCTGGGTCGGGACCAGGCTATGGCTCCATTCTGGAAAGAATGGCTCAAAGCGATTGCCGTGCCAATGATGGACGGAGGTGTATTGCAGGTGCCTCCAAGCTCACCTAGAGTCGGTATGTGGCAGCCGCTCGAGCGATACGTTCATACAATTTGCACACAAGCATTACAACCCACGTCCTCGAAGGTCCAGGTCGAGCTTTTCATACGAGAGCTTCGTCTTTATGCAAAAAAAGAAGCCCCGAACGAGTTTCCGGGAAGTAGAACTGTCGATCTTTACCCTCTCTTCAGGTGCCTTACACTACCAAATGTTATCGTCCTATTCGAATATGTGCTAGCTGAGTCACGCATCATCCTGGTATCTCAGTACACTTCGATACTCAAGCTCGCAAGCAATGCCTTGCTGTCATTGATGTGGCCTCTCGAATGGTCAGGTGTCCACATTCCGGTTCTCCCAACACGATTGATGGAGATGCTGGAAGCACCAATACCCTATATTTGCGGCGTGGTTAGAAAGAATGACAACCTGATCTTGCCAACAGACGACGATTTTGTGATGGTGGACCTTGACAAGAACGAGCTGCATGCCACAGCACACGCTCCACCTCTACCCAAACAGCAACGGAGAAAGCTGATGTCAATGCTGTATCTTGCTGCTCCTCACCAACAGGCTCGTGGTGTACCGACTGGTCCACCCGCATACGCATTAGAGGCGTTCCCAAACGACATGTTCGTCTCGGAGCATCCAGCGATATTTGCGCCCATTGCTCCTTCATTGGAACTTGGCCGGCTGGCGAGTCTTGGCTCAGCACACTTTGGGCCAGATGCTACCCCCAACAATTCCAGCAGGTCGCCCGTGTTCAATGCATTTGTGCAAGCAAAGCCACCCAGCGCAACCGATATGCAGCGGCCACGCACATCGTCGACAGCTACGAGGCCAAACCATACAGAAGGTAACGATCAGGGTTCTCCTGTCACAGCGACATTTTCTCATTTGCCGACAACACCCCAATCGCGCAAAGACTCTGGGTACGCGTTGCAGGCATCGTTGCGAGAAAAGAAGTCTGCCCACTTCGACACAAGGTCGAAACATAGCCCATCCACTTCTAATATCCGACGGAAAACGAGCTTACCGTTTGTGAGGCACAACCCTACGTTGTCCCAGGGATCAGAAGTCCTTACCCTCACAGGAAGTTCTACTTATGCACCTTCATCGTACGCACAGTCGACGCTAGCGGCGTCCACAGTCATGCCAGGAATGCCATATCAAGCTGTCAGAAATACTGACACCACGAACTGGGTCGAAGGACATTGCATGCAATGGCGAGCAGCACTTACAGGCACCACATGCTCGATATGCAACGAAAAGAGCGACGGAGGTCTATACAAGTGCTCGGATTGCCCAGCCATGGCTCATGGCCGATGTGTCCCACAGATATGCCTTCCTTGCCCAGCTGCTTTCTACCCTGATCAGGTTAGAATCGTGTTCGCAAGATTCTTCACCAGTTTACTGTCCAACTATCGACGTTTTATGCTCCCTGCGGATGCAAGCCAGCGGAAAGCCGGACTACAAGAAAAGTTCAATGTCGATGCATGGACCCGAAGCCTGCCTCCTGAGCACGCTGAGTATGTGAACATTCTGAAGGAGACGCAGGCGTTTGACGGCTTTGTTTATGAACGTGAGACCAAGAGCTCCTCGCCATCTGATTCTGTCGTGCTCTTCGATGCGCTGATGGCCGCCAAGAAATCGAGATCGAAGGGAGTCCGATCAAGTATAGCTGTGTCGCTGGCTGGTCGCAATCCATTTGCAGGTAGATCACATAGTGGTGGTGTACCTGCTGAATACCTTTCAGATAGTTCCACGCACATTTGGAGGGTCGTATCGACACCTCACTCTTCGAACAGAGCCGACATCAGTTCAGGAGCAAAAGGTCGGGAGTATCGCCAGATCGTCAGCAGAACACCAGCCAAGCTCGAGAGTGAACTTTTCCCTCCTCTCTCTACGTCGAAGTTGTCGGACGTACGGACCATCACTTCTGCTCAGAGTAGCAACAAGAAAAGTCTGCGTCATAGGATGAATGGCCTCAACATGCATGCGCCATGAGCCAACTTTTCTGTTCTTATGGCAGTCAACTCCTCTTCCGAGAGAACAACATGCCGGTGGTCAGTTGCCCGCTCTCACCCATAGTAGTGGTCCACTCGAGGGCGATCTGTCCCAGAGCTGTCCTACCATCTCTCGTCAAATTTGCTTTGAGTTCTTCGACCCCGTCATGAATGCCGGCGTCTTGCTCCACGAGGAAGGCGAGCTGCAGCACGTCTCGAGGATTGAGGAGGGGGTTGCCTTCCTTGCAATCATCTCCCGTGTCCATGTCCCAGTTGAGAGAGGTGGCTTTGAACGGGGCGTGTGCCAGCAATTTGGTGCTTTGTAGTACAACGCCACCTTCGGATACGTTTTCGAGTTGAGCTTCAAGCACATACCTAGCCAGCAAGGTCCGTCCATATGGGCCTAAGCTCTTGTTTCGTGCTTCCTGTGGTGCTAATTCAGTTGCCTTTGTCCTGACGCCAAGACATGGCTGAGCTTGAAACTGATACAGCTTTCTGAAGGAGCGAACTCTGCCAGCAGAAGGAGGGCCCGATGACATTGGGGTCTCGGTATAAGTCAGATTGACGATTAGGACATGGTTGCCTTCTTCTCGCAGATCATGTTGAACGATCCGTTGCAGCGATGCACCATAT
Organism: Herpotrichiellaceae sp. UM238; assembly: GCA_000315175.1. Classification (NCBI taxonomy): domain Eukaryota; kingdom Fungi; phylum Ascomycota; class Eurotiomycetes; order Chaetothyriales; family Herpotrichiellaceae; species Herpotrichiellaceae sp. UM238. Next base: position 56,029 of record AMYF01000101.1, on the reverse strand, counting down.
GCTAGCGACGGTACTGCGTTATCATCATTGCCTAAAATTGTCAGAGGCATCTGCTGCTGAGCAGGGGTCTGCATGTCCGCTGTGATGCGAACGTTCGATATGGTTTTGGACGCATTTCCCTCGACCAACTCATTGTTGGCACATAGCGAGCAGGAGAAGGTTTCGCCCACGTAAGCTGACCCAAACGCCGGCGGTAGCGATAAGTTGGACGATAAGAGGAAATCTTGGTCAGCAGAATCAGCTGGGAAGGCCAGCGACGCCGAACGCGGGATCTGTGCGAGGTTTTCTTGTGGCAGCGGACGCTGCTCTGCTAGCGATGGACGAGCGAGTCTGCGTCAAGATGATAAGAAACGAGCAACGAGTATGAAATTGGTGTATAATCTACCTTAGAACTAATTAGATTTATCAGCATGCCTCATCATCGGGTATGAGGGGTTGCAAAATGTTGCACACCTTTAAGAGATACACTGTGAGGTTCTCGTGTAAGACCACCGGTGTCTGAGCGTGGTCTTGCCATCAGGTCGACCTCGTCCGCCTTTTACGTCGAGCGGTATCACGATATGCCGAATTGTCCAGATCGTGCTGACGCTATGCCCCACCAACAGTCATGCGATGACATCCAAGATGAGTTGGGCAAAGTCGCACGCGTAACGCAAGTAGATGCGACGCAGGGGTTTCAGCTACTTCTGACTTACTGCTCTCTCATGCAATTGGCTGTGATCTAAAACACACATCCTTTCGGCTATGGGAAAAGCTTTCTCAAGCAGGACGAATGCTCAAGCCTCGCGGCTTCGTCAGGGTGGAAGCGCACCAATTGGGCAATTGTCCCGAGGGAGTCGCAATTTCCGGGGCAACAGACGTAAACAAAGTTCGCGTCACCACGTCCGCGTTTGACAAGCTCAACCCTGGTCAACACCTACATTCCCAGATTGCCTACTCCATATTCCGCATCGGTAACAACAAAAAACCTGCAACGAATACAAAGACAAAGACGTTGCCAACATGCCGCGCATGACAAGAGCTGCGCTTCGAGCGCAACAAGCTGAAGAAGATCAACCTGAACTGGAATTTGCACACTTTCTAGTAACGGAAAAGGGGCAGGAGAAGTCGCCAACACGACCTTCTGCTCGCATCCACGAAGACCCTATCGAGTTCGAGACTGAGAGTAAACCTAAAACAATTACAGACGCGTACACCTTAGAAGACCCTCCTGTAAGACTAGCTTTGCGCGATATTACGGACGAGAATTATCCCCAGGCTGATTCGAGTTCCGAGGTTCAGTCACAGTCTCACACCAACCAGAAGACACAGCCACAAGACCCTCTACCGAAAGAAGAAAAAGAACAACAACAACACCAAGACCCAGGGCTGCGGAAGTCGACGCGAAAAGGTAGAGGGAAGGCTAAGGCCAGGACTAAAGAAAAGGCCGAATCAGCAGCTGTCGTCGGAGACGAGGCCGACGCTGCAGACCAAGCGCAAGAAGAAGGTTCTGCTGCATCAGAAGTGCCAGAGGATAGCTTGTCAGAAGCACAGAGGGCACAAGAGCTTTCACAAGAGCCAGGTACCGGTACATCCTCTGTCGTGTTGAACGACGCCACGTCAGAAATAGCTCCGGAAGCTGGAGAGGGAGAGCCAGTACCATTCAGCGAGGTCAGAACTGCAACGTCGACAACGCCCAAGTTTGACCCTAATATATTCGTCTTAAACGACGAAGCAGGTGCAACAGAAGATTCGTTTGTGCATTCTATCAAGAGTCGCCCGCCTGCGAAGTCCAACTTATCACAACCCGAAGATAGGCAACAATCTGCCTCACTCGACACCAGCTTAAAAGCACAGAAACCTCTCAGAAGGACATCGTCTACCAATTTCGAAGAGTCATTCGAAGCCATGGACTCTCTGGAGGACACCATCGAGCAAATGACTGCAGGCCTACCAATGCTACCTACCCAAGAGATGCGTTCCCCAGATTCGCCCCTGCTGACCGATAAAAATTCTCTGAAACAAACTCAGTCTGGCTCTGCAACACCGAACGCACCTGCTGTTAGAACACCAAGGACTACAAGTAACAAATTTCGGTGCACGCTTGAATCGCAAAACAAAGAAAACACTCCTCCAGCATCCAAGACACCCATATCCAAGAACAAAACTCCCTTGAAGACCAAGACAGCAATCACAAAGGGAGCAACACCTCTGAACGTAGCGACATCCGCTGTGAAACACACCAATCTCGGCAAGGCTGGTCCCATCTTGGCTAGGGAGACACGCGCAAATAATACCACCAAGCCAGCAGCAACAACGGTAGTTAAGAAGCCCGTTACGTCCTCACAGCCGGATAAAGCAAATAGGCGGTCAGTTGCCATCAGCAACACCATGAAACCAGCAACTGCAGCAAAGCCACCAGCGACGCATCTGCAGCCTAAGCCGATTCAGAGGAAATCTCTAGCCAACAAAACAAACAACAGACAAGAGCCTAAAAAGCCAGCAAGCCCTGCCGAAAAGAAGACACAACAACATCCACGCTCAGGATCCCTCTCTTTTTCAAAATCCCCCGCCAAACAACATGCAAATAACCACTCGAGACGCATCACGAGTGGAAGCGTGCTCTCCACCTCCAAACCAGGGTTCGTTCCAACTAAATCCAGCAAGCCGCCCACGACATCAACCTTCAAGCTGCCCTCGGAAGCCATTGCCGAGAAACTCAAAGCACAAAAGGAAGCACGCGAGGCGAAGATGGCGCAACAGCGGAAAGACCCGAAAGTGTTCCTTGCTGAGCAGAAAGCCGCAAAGCTCAAGGCTGATCGTGACGCACGAGAGGAGCGCGTCCGTCTGAATCAGATCAAAGCAGAAGAAGAGGCAAAGAGGAAAGAGGAGTTGAAGAACAAGACTCAGCCTGTTAGCACGAGGCCTGCAGGTTCGAGCAGCACGAACTTGGCAATTAGTAAGGCTAGGGCTGAGGCCGCGGAGAGGGGGAGGCAGGCCAGTAAGGAGTGGGCGGAGAAGATGATGAAGAGGAAGCAGCAACAGCAGCAGGAGGAAGTTTTGGTCAAGCCAGAGACACAAGAGGGAGTCACGGCGTCGTAGGACGGTACGTTGATTGAGAAGTGGATCGAGGGTGTTCAATATGCTTTGAAATGGCAATACTGTCAGAACAAGGCCTCATTCCTCCGGATGGAGTACCATACTTGTCGAACCAGAGCATTACCAATGGGGACTTGTCCCGGAACTTGACGATCGATGTTAAATTATTGTTTGGCGCTGGAATTGTGCATTAGTCAGGGATTCAAACACACGCCATCAGTAGTGCTATCAGCTCGGCTCTGCAAGTCCGTTCCCAGTTCAACCACTCTTTGCTGGTACGCGAGTAGATACCGATGCTGAATGAAAAGACACATATATTCCAGTTCTCTCACTCTTGTCAGTGTCCCAGAACCGACGCCCCGTAAACGCCCAAGCCCGTACCACGGGCACCTCGACTGCAGTATGTCTCTGGACACTGCAGCACGGGAGTTGTTTTGTGTATTTCAAAACCATCACCAAGAAGCCCCGAAGGTGCTGCTATGCTACCTTTGCCGTCGTCTGATTGCAGCGCTGCTGGGCCCGAAGGCTCCTTTGAGTGTGTCATCTGTTTCTGCTGTGCTTTCTAGGCCCAATCGCGTGTCTCTATCGTGCCGTCTCCACCAATACTTGTGAACTCGACGGGCCTACCGCTCGTGGGCGTGTTGCCCGCCAGTCTCGGGGATAGGCCTGCACCACACCTGTAGCCATGCTCTCTGTTGCGACTGAACTCTGCTTCGCTCATTCCCCTGGTCTCCTACGCTACAGGATGCGAAAACAGGTAGCTGACGCTCTCGCCGTTGTGGGTTCGTCGGATAGCTTCGGCCAGCACCGGTGCAATATCGATCGTCTCCAGTCTGCAGCCCTTCTCGCCATCTGGGACGGTCAAGGCCCTCATCTTCTCGTCTGCAACTGGCACGGTGTTGGTGATGACGATTCGAGACAGCTTCGACTTGCGCAGGTTCTCCGCAGCGTTGGCGGACAGGATGCCGTGCGTGACGAGAGCGACGACGTCGCTGGCGCCATGTTCGACGAGCACTTCTGCTGCCTTGACGAGTGTGCCGCATGTGTCTGCCATGTCGTCTACCAAGATGGCCACTTTGCCCTTGCAGTTGCCGACCAGCGTCATTCGACTGACTTGACCGGGTGCGCTGCGTTCTTTGTGGATGAGCGCAAACCCAAGGTTCAGTCTGTCTGCCATGGATGTGGCTCTCTTGGCGCCGCCTGCGTCTGGGCTGACGATTATACACTCTTGTCTCTGGCCGTTCACCTCAAGGCCTCGTCCGGTCTCGTGGAGGAGGTTCTCGCGGATCCATTTGACGCTGCTCGGCTCTGCGTAGAGGTTGTCGACGGGGACGTTGAAGAAGCCTTGAATCTGAGATGCGTGGAGGTCCATGGTGATTACATGGTTGCAGCCGGCTGTCTGCAGCATGTTGGCCATCAACTTGGCCGTGATAGGCGCTCGCGACTTGTCTTTCTTGTCCTGTCGAGCATATGGGAAGTTGGGCAGGATCGCGGTGATTCGTCTAGCAGAAGCGGTTTTACAGGCATTGATGATAATGAGGAGCTCCATCAGGCCATCATTGATGTCGTTGGGTTTGGTAGACTGTAGAATGAAGACTGAAGACCAAACGTCAGTCAACGGCTCGGGCTCGTGGACTTGCACGCAGGCGATATCGCTCTACTACTGACCATCTTCGTCTCTCACTGACTCTCCGATGGTTACACTCGTTTCCTGATTCGAGTACTGCAAGACCATGATCTTGGTGAGCTCAATCCCGAGCCTTTGCAGAATTAGTGAAAATTCCTGCTCGCCAAAGCGCTCATTCTTTACCTGCTGGCGACAGCACTTGCGAGCTGCGGGTGACTGTTGCCAGTCAATAGCTTGATAGAGTTGGTCGCCATGTCTATTGACGAGGTTATTTGAGCAGATGCTACCGAGTACCCATGTTGTATGGAATTCTGAGAGAGGAATGAAAAGCGTCGCGACATGGTTCGACTTTTCGAGCCCTGGTTCGGGGAAATGCCCCACCGCGAGCGCGCTAGATTTTTGCGTCACCGCCAGCCAGTCTCGAGAGTGCTCGGATTCGGTCCGGGGTCAAGTCACAGGCAAGGCAAAGGAGTTGTTTTTGAATACGACAAGCCCGAAAAATGCTTTGGTACTGAATTTGGTATCATTCATCTGAGGAAGCTCGAAACCTAACTACGTGTGTGGCAAGCTTCCTCTTGACACTGTTTACCCCATTGTGTCACCATCAGAACAGCACATCGGGGCAGATTCGTTGGTGTGTTGGCTGTGTCGTGGCATCTTCCAGCTGGCAACGTCGGACAGTCTTGCCCTTTTGCTGTGACATTTGACCAACGAACAGCATGTTCTTCTCAAATCACTACAAACAAGTTTGCGTCGTTTGTGTATGATTCATAATGACCTGAAGATACGTTGAGAATATCGCCCGCCCACGTCTACTTTCGCATGGAAGACGCTCGTCTCTTTCTGAGCTCGGTTCGCTTCTCACGCTCTTCGTGAACTCGCTTGGCCAGGAGCTGAGCATATTCGTTGGCAGCATCCTTGGAGGCTTCGGCACGTCTTCGCTTGACAGCAATTCTGTGTCTCTTGTGTTGCATACGTTGGGGTGTGACGAGCCTCTGGATCTTGGGAGCTTTGGTGTACGGCCTGCCACCATTCTTTGGGACGACCTCTCTTCGAACGACGAATTTTCTGTGCTTTGTCAGCTAGTATTCTCTCTCCCAAAGTCGGGCGCGACATACCGAACATCGTCTTGCTTGGACAGACCAAAAAATCTTCGAATCTTGGTAGCTCGCTTTGGACCAAGTCGCTTCGGGTTGATAACGTCGGTGAGACCTGGGATATCTCCCTCACCCTGCTTGACGATGGACAGAGCCAGGACAGATAGATCTGGACCAACGATGCAGCCTCGGACAGACTTTCTCTTTCGCTCGCCAGTTCGTCGTGGTCGGTAGCACGAGTGACCTTCGGAAAGGAGGAGACGGACTCGAGTTGGGAGCATCTAAGACAAGTCTCAGCAAATATTCTTCGCTGGCGCTTTCAATGAGGGAGTTCACATACGACACCCTGCTTCATAGGAAAGCCTTGCTTGTCATTGCCGCCGGTGATGCGCACAATCTGTACATTTTGTGAGCACGCGCCTATTTTCTTGTGCTTGGAGATTTCTCATACGTAGCCCTTCCATTCGTCGCCCAAGGAGTCGGCTGGGACTTCGTTGCCCATGCGCTTCTCCATGAATACACGGAGCTTTCGGTCATCGTCGACCTCGATGAGCTTCTGGGACCCATTGGCCGGATACGAGATGTTCAACTTCATCTTGGCGGCTGATGAAGGATATTATCAACGAACTGCGAACCGAGTGCCCTGTAGAAAGTGTCGAAAATCAGTCCTCAGAGAAGTGGATCCATGAATTGTTTGTGAATCTTGGCAGTGGCCGCTGCGCACTCGATGTTTGTAACCGCCGCACACTACCGTACGGTTGGGCAAAGGACGCCCTAGGCAGTAAGGATTTATGCATGCCTTGGAGTTCAGGCTGCGAAAACTCTGTTCCACAGGCAGGATGGGTACCTACGTCGCCCTCTACCGAGATAAGTGTCATGTATTACAAGTTTGTGGGCAATTGAGCATGTGGTATCTGTTGTACCATCACACGCCGTTCAATATGCCGTTAGGTCGTGACCCAACTATGGCAGCATATCTCTCCTCGGCCGACTCTATCGTCCTAATATTAGCTCCGAGCTTATTCATGGTTTCTATCCACTCGTCGTATTCGTCACTGTCAAATACAATACCTCCGCCGGCTTGTAGGTATGCAACACCATCCTTCCATACCATAGTCCTGAGTGCGATGCAGGTGTCCATGGCACCTTCGTCAACAAGCTTCGAGCCATCCACCGCGACGTGCGAAAAGCCAAAGTAGCCGACAGCTCCAGCATAGACGCCACGCTTCTCTTTTTCAAGCTCGGCGATCAATTCCATCGCCTTGATTTTAGGTGCGCCGGAGACTGTACCTGCCGGGAAGACGCTTCGAAAGGCAGTCCACCGGCTTTCGCCTGGTCGCAGGACACCTGACACCTGGCTCACCAGATGCTGAACATGGCTAAACTTCTCAACGACCATGAGTCGATCCACTCGCGTCGTCAGCGGATCGCAGACTCTGTTGATGTCATTCCGTGCCAGATCTACCAACATGACATGTTCTGCTCGATCCTTCAAGCTGCTTCTTAGTTCCTCGGCAAGTCGGTCGTCTTCTTCGGGGTCTTGACCTCTTTTTACAGTGCCGGCGATAGGATGCGTAATTATCCGGCCTGCTTCCTCTTTGACCAGAAGCTCCGGCGACGCACCAATTATGCAAAAAGCTTCACAGTCAATGTAGAATAGGTAAGGAGACGGATTGACCGTCCGCAACTGTCGATAAATGTTGAATGGGTGTAACGACGTAGGCCTCGATACCCGATGAGACGGAACCGCCTGGATAATGTCGCCGATGCAAATGTGCTCCTTTAATTTCGTGACGTGAGCCTCGTATCCTTGCTGACCGATGTTCGATTTCGACGGTTGATTTGTCTGAATGGGACCCTGCTGCGGCAGCGGAATATGTTCGTCCAGCAGGGTTTGTATGACCCGTTCTATACCCTGACTGGCTCGCTGGTATGATTTCTGCAGAGGAGATCCATCCTGAGGTACTCTGACATATGTGATGATCTTGCAAACATTGAAAAAATGGTCAAATGCCACTATCGTGTCGTACAGCATGAAGAAACTCTCTGGCAGCTCGAGGACGTCCTTCATGGGCCTCGCAGTCTTCGGCTCGAAGTAGCGGACGCAATCATAGCCAACGTACCCGATCACTCCTCCAGTGAGCGGAGGCAGGTTCAGCGACGGGACACTAGCAACGCGGTATTGCGACAGCTCTTTCTCGAGTCGCGGGAGAGGGTCTGCGGCCAGGCCATGGCTGGGACCTGATTGGAATACTTCGAGAGGATCGGCGCCCACAAAGCTGTATCTTCCTATGGTACCAGTTGTGGCCGCACTCTCATAGAGAAAAGATAACTTGGCGCCTTTCGAAATTTTCAGGTAAGCTTGTGTCGGATTCAGCAAGTCGGCAGGTATCTGAGCGCATAGGGGGACAAGGTTCGGAGGGCAGGGTCCGGCTTGCGCTTTGGCGAGGATGCTCTGCACGTCTTGGAAACTGGGCTTGATTTCTGCCTATGTCAATCAGTTTTTGCTCTTTAGAATCTCCGAGGGTGGGTGCTACCATGGTTTCACAGTGCTCGAGATATTGGCAGGACTAGATCATCACCTGAGGAGCGCAACTAATTTCGATGTCGGTTCTTCGCTGAGCAGAAGCTTTCGGCCTCTAAAATGGATAATCTTGCAGACCCTTTGTCCGAGAACCCTATACGCCCGCAATAGTGCCTGAATTCGCTTAACAAAAAGTCGTAAATGTCGGTATAAGCAAAAAAGTCATTGCCTTCCATGATTATTCAGGACGGAAGCGGGAGCCCTCCAGGAACGAGCTTATCGGCGATAAGAGTTAGTGCAAGGGCGGACCCTGTTTGCGGGATGTTCCTGCTCAAGTGCCAACCTTCGGGCGAACCCAGCCACAGGCTTTCCTCTCCAATCCCTCAACATCTGCACTTGAGGAACGTATTGCTCGAGTCGCCCGCTACACAATGTTCAATGCGTTTCAATAAATATTAATACAAATCATCTAGCTGCAGGTGACTAATGCGACTGCGGTTATGGCACAGGTGAACATGCGCCGTGATCCGAAAGGACTTTGTGCGGCTGCCAGCGCTGATAGTCCAGGCCTCAGCGTTTCTGCCTCCAGTCCAACCCGTCCTACCAGTTCACACACGCTCCACTCAACCTTTGCCGACAGCGCAGTCGACATGGATGCGACGACGCCTACCGACCTTGCCGAGTCAATCTCGAGGAAAGATGTCGGCTATTTCGACCCCGCCCTCCCTCCAACGCCTCTAAACATAGACCATTCTCTTTCTGATAGAATGCGCCAACTTGCTGCAGTTGCTTGGACGCTAGAACAAGATGATAATATGTCTGCAAACACCCGCGATAGGCTGCAAAGTATGCTGCAAAAGCTTGAAGGCCATCTCGACTCGGCGTCAGAGGCGAATGACGCGGGTTCACCCACTGGAAGTTCGATAGAAAATGAAAAGCAGGTACCGAAAGTGGAGAACGGTGGTGCTACTACCAAAGGCGCTAAGCAGCAAATCATAGAGGAGGAGAAGGACGATAGCGACGATGATGAATGGATCGATGAGTCTGAACTAATTGCCGTTCGAGAGAACTTGGCCGACACTCTCCGAGCCATGCGCATGCGCCAGGAAGAGCGGAGGCATCTGCATGAGCTCACAATCCAAAAGCTGGAGGCTGTGGCACAAAGATGTATCGCACAGGAGCAACAGACTCAAAAATTGTTGCACGAGGTCAGGGAGTTGCGGCTCGAGAACCACACCCTAGCCTTAGAAAATGACCAGCTTCGTGGCAATATAGCCTCCCTTGAGAAGGACGCGTCTCGTAATGAAGTTGCCGTGGAAGCCATGAGCAGCGCCGTGACTGGCTTAGAAGGCTGGATCGAAAGCACGACGCCTTTGAGATCTGAAACGCCTGTTTCTGACAGCAAGGTGAAGCGCCAGAGGGTAGTTATCAAAGGTAAAGGCCGATTTCGAGGGCGGTACTATGTCGATGAGGATGGTGATGAGGCTGTAGCTTATAGTTTAGCGGATGCTGCTACAGAAAGTCAGGAACTGCATGATGGTGTCAAAGCGTGGCTTCGAGGGTTTCGTGATGTTGAGGAAGAGCTGCGTCAGTACGAACCACCGGGAAGGGATCGTCCGCAAGGCCGTTTCAGAGTACGGGATCATCGAGGAGACGATGCTTGGGGAGACTTCCAGAGCCCCCAGTTGCATAGCCCAATATAAATGTATGCCATGCCATGAAAGCGTGTTGCTGTGGTCCGACGCTTAGAGTCTTTTCCTTGCTATATGGTTTCATTAGAATCACAACTTCTCTCTAGAAGCCGCTGTTAGGTTGGAAGTCATCTTTGGAAGTTGATGACCGCCACTTGAGAGCCTAGGCCGAACGCTAGACGCTTGCTGTCTGCGTGCCAGGTCAAGGTGTGATGCGCACCAAGAGAGATTCCATCGCCATTAACGCTGGACTTGCCTGCAGCACTTGCTAGGTCATCGTCCTTGATGCTGGATCCACGCCACTCTGGTTCTGAGCCTTCCCATGATGCCATGATATTGTAGCCATGCTCAGCGTTCCAAATCCGCACAGCATTATAGCTTGCACCAGAGATGCAGAAGCCATCGACAGAATACGACAAAGCCATGATGGGGCCAAGTGGCTCATGACGTAGTAGATGAAAGCAGATCAATTCCGACTCGCTATCACTCATTCTCCATATTCGAATGCTGCCGTCCTCAGACGCCGTGGCAAATTCGAGCGCCGGATACGAACCATCTGCCATATGTCTCCTAGGCCTGACCTCAAGCCCAGTCAAAGGTGCGCCATGAGCGTTTTCTTTCAGCACGCCACGGCTTGGGAGCCATAATGTAGCGGTCTCAGCTGATGCAGCAATGACAACGTGCTCGGCTGCTCGAAGCTGTGCGCATCGAATAAATGTCCATTCTTGCGTCGCGTGAAGTCGTCCCAAGGCCCATTCTTGGCTGATACTCATTTCTCGTGAGCCTTGGCAGCGATAAACGGCGTTTTCGCCAGCAACATAGACGGTGCTGTCGTCCGCGTCTGTAGTGCAATCAATGTCGAGGATGGGGGAAGGGAGGGTCAGCGACGATGGCGACATTATTCCGGGTCCTATTGTAAAGTCCCACGACAGCAGGGTGGAGTTCAGTGCATTACCATTGCGTTTTGTGTCTTCGTTCAAAGACACACCAATAAGCCTGTTTCCTGATGGATGCCATCGCAATTTCAAGATCGCCCGTTGTGAGGCAGGCAAGCTCTCAATAAGAGTTAGATCTTGGCCGTCAAAAAGATGGATCTGACTCTCCTCTTCGGCAGATGTCGCGACAGCAAACACGGTGCCATCAGAAGTCCACGCTGTAGCCGTCACCAAGCCGAAATCGTCTGTTGGGAACAGGCTATTCGGAAGTGGTTTGACGCTATCCGGATGGAGGTCTTGACCCGTCAGATTCCAAAATCCGCAGAACGTATCGCTCTGTGCTATTAGAATCGCTGTCTCTGCAGGTCGCCACGACGTTCCAAATATTGATTGCGATGCGTCTAAGGACAAGATCGCACTAGTTGGGCGTAAATTCGATACCTTCGCAGGGGCGACCTGAACCGCTACACTTTCTCCGTTAGTCAGCGTGGGGACTGGTGGAGCAGGAGGCTCTTCGATGTGCTCTTCCATTAGGACGTCGGCAGAATCAGCACCTGCCTCATTATCCAGGTCCATCTTCTCATGGTGGTTACCATTCGTCATTGGTCCATCTTCTGCGATATCCTCTGCTGGTGAAGGCGACTTGACATCTGGGTGCTGAACGATAGTGCCATTTACCGCCTCAGGTTCTGTTGCACCTGACGGTTTACGCGCCGTTGAGCCATTGCGGTCAATAGACAGACTTTGAGCTGGTTTGCGTCCTCGTTTCGCTGACTGAGGATTTGACTCGTCCGGAGCAACCGAAGCGGTCTCGCGAGTTTTGTGTCTCGACGCATTTGCGATAGTGCTAGCTGGGGAGACACCTCTTGCTGGATCGGTCACTTTGAGAAGATTCTCTTTAGGCGTGAGACCACCGTCCGTGGAAACACTCTCGGGTCCAAAAAAGAACATGGATGGCACCAAAGCTCTTGTTTGTTGGCCATTTTCGTCAATAGTGAGGGACAGATGGTGATAGCGAAGGCCCTTCTGGACAAGATGGACAAGCGCTCGGCCCTTGATGTGTTTTGCGAAAGGCAAGCTTTCGGTGTCGACTTTCCAATCACGTTGCAGTTTCACAGCGGCTTCAGCATAACCTGGAACACGATTAGCCTGAAATGATTGGAGGTGCCAAGATGCGTACCAGCTTCTTGCAAATATCTAAATCACCGGTCAGTAAAACTCGACGCAACAAGTCACGGATGGCAGCAAGCGTACCTCCATATCAGATAATTAAGTTGATCTGAGTTCAGCGGGGGCGGACTGGACGCTGTGTTGGTTGAGTTGGTGTCAGCGTCCATTGCGACATACTTTGCTGGTTGTTGATGGCACGGGCCAGGCGAGCGTAGATCGGAAGTAGCGCAAGGCGCCGGCCACGAGAACCCCACGGCGCGCTCGCAGCGCAAATGGACTGAGTCGTAGATAGTCGCAAAAGTTGACGGTAAGGAGCGCGTGCAAAGATATGCTTGAAGGTCTCGAAAATGGAGATGACCAAAAATGGCACGAAATCGCGGAGGGCGGCTCGCGCGAGAGAACGGTGCCCAGCAGCGGCGCCTGTCGTGACTTTGATGGCTTCGTCTACAATAGCGGATGCGTGGATAGGACTTCTCAATGTGTCGCCGTAAGCTTGTAGAGAATGGCGCCAAGAATCAGATTTCGAACAATCTGTGTGCGGGATTGAATTTGAGATAATGAACAAGATAAATTACTGTGACCTGAGTTGACGCGATCTGCGGCAAGGAGAGGATATTCGCTTGGTCGAAGATTATTTGATCGCGCCAACAACGTCGTTTCAGCAGGATCTGATTTGAACACAATAGTGGTTGTTGCCGCTAAACCGATCACGAGTTGGCGCGCCCCTAGACCAAAATCAGGATAAAATAGGGTACGATGAGATCACCATCGTCAACTAAATCCCGAGTGCCTGGCAGTTTTTATGGTTCTAATGTTATTCGATGCTGAAAGCTTCCCGTATCGACACATGTGGCTGCGCCGTTATGGCGGGCGCATTCAAATCGTCACGGTGCCGTTTCCGCCTGCCACCTAGGATTCAGACAAAAATTTGTCCACAAATCTTCATAATTGACAAGCTGGCTCAAGTCGTTGGGGGTGGGGGGGCGGCCTGCTCGGTCGATTCCTGACGGCCTCCCCATGCTCCAGCTTTCGGAGCTCCGCAGCCGCCTGTTTCGACATCTGGCGCAGCCTTGCAAAACAACGCATCCGCCGTCGCGTATTCACATGATACCTGCTAATGTTTCTTATGCCGTTGTCACTTCGCTCCTGCACTTTGCTACATTTTTGCTGTTTATGCCTAGTCTCATGCTATCAATAGCCACGCTCCTGCATTGATATGCTTACCAATCCCTCGCAGTGCTACTAGAAATTCTCGCGATCCCCATCAGATCACACGATGCGACTAAACATACCTCCTGTGACACGGGCCTTGATTGCACTAACAGTCTCATTCTCGCTCCTCTACTCAGGCGCGAGGTTCAACTTGAGAGGAGTAAGCAAGTCGGCGCCATCCATTGATCAGTCGATACCTTACCTCACCCTGATCCCTTCCAAATCGCTGTATTACCCGTGGACGATCCTGACCTCGACTTTCGTGGAGCAGAATGTCTTGAACTTTCTGATCAACATATCGGCCGTTTACCTAAGTGGTCGATATTTGGAAAGAGCTTGGGGCTCAAAAGACTTTGCTATCGTCGCTCTGGTCGGAGCTGCAGTGCCCAATCTGCTCGTCATTCCAACGTATGTGCTATGGGGAGCGGTCACGCGCAACACTACGAGAGCAGATACGCCTATTGCTGGCGCCATCACTTTGCAGGCTGCCTTCTTGGTTGCCTTCAAGCAGTTGGTGCCAGAACATACTGTGAGCTTGTATAAAGGTCTGGTCAAGATACGCGTCAAGCATTTTCCGGCCATCTTCCTTCTGCTGAACACCGTCTCCGGAATAGTATTTGGTACGGATACAGCATTACTACTTGGATGGTATGGCTTGGTCACCACCTGGATTTATTTGCGATTCTTCAAATATCAGCCGGAGCTGGCAACAAGCACTGGAGGAACCAGCATCAAGGGCGATGCGAGCGAGACCTTTGCCTTTGCAACGTTCTTCCCAAATGTCATCCAGCCTCCAATTGCCGCTGTTTGCGATCAAATTTATGTCCTCTGTTGCAATCTGAAGATTGTCAAACCTTTCTCTGACGAGGCAATCGCTTCGGGCAACGAACAAGCTGCTGCACGAGGTGATGGTGGTCTGCCTACTATTATGAACCAGACGCGAGGAGCGAGGCCGATGAGCAAGCGAGAAGAAGCTGAAAGGCGGAGGGCGCTGGCGTTAAAAGCTCTGGACGAACGTCTAAATGCAGCAAGCAACCAAGCTTCGGCACCGTCTTCAGCTGCAGCAGAAAGTGCAGATCAAGCAGAACCACAACCAACCACAAGATGACGTGGATATTTTCAGACTTGGTCCAGAATGAGAAGATCAAGTTTGGCCTGCTTTGCTCCAGCCGTTATCTTATAGGAACCGAGAAAGACCAAGAATGCTTCGACTGATCCCTGTGCAGCGTTCCAGATGTTCTACCCTTTTGCACAAGCTGTTAAGCTGTCGCTTAGCGGGAAGTGAAAGCCCGAGACAGGCCTAAAGAGTCGAACTCCTCGGCACCGGACGTCACCGAAAGCCGCTTGCGAAACTGTCCACTCGTCACCAACTTCAGATGTACGCCTATCATACCTGCACGCGATTTCTGACGCTGAAGATCGGTCGTCACAACTGCTTGCGACCCTGCAATCAAGTGGAACATAGCTGCTGCTTGGAAAGATGCAGGTGCAACACTTCAAGCACTTGATTCGTCGCTAGATTTGGATCCTCACCCAGGTGCCGAGCATAGGTCTCCAAGCTCACCGATATAGCCGTATGTGGCTTACAGAGATCGTCCACTATACCTTCTACTCAGGGCTCTGTTGTCGTGCCCGGCAGCTGGAGAACACGATATATGCTGTGACATTTACACTCAATCTCGTTTGGTCCTTCCGCAGCTGCAGCCCAATATGAAGTCTACTGGTTTGCCCATCGTATCTCTTCTGACCAGCATCGCTGCTGCCCAAGACCTATATTCAGGTCTCTCCGATGTCAACCACACTTGCGTGATCAGTGCGTCTACGGCTGATGTGCTGGGCAGCGCACAACTGACATCAGCCTAGAGCCATTACTGCGGTCATGCCCTGCTCAAGATCCGCTTGACGTCGACACTTGCTGTACTGAGACATACGGAGGCCTGGTATTGCTGACTCAATTCTGGACCATCTACACCGGACTCGAGGATCAAGGGCAGCTACTTCCAGCTGATACTTGGACGTTACATGGGCTTTGGCCGGACTTCTGCAATGGTAAGCAATTGAAAGTTCGCTAGATTGATTAGCGGTGCATCAAGTCTGATGAATGACGGCAGGTTCGTATACGCAGTATTGTGATTTGCGCCGCCAGTATGATCCGCCTGGCTCGGTCTCGCCAAATACGACAAATGGGCTTCCGAACGGGACGGTTGTTCCCCCTTGGACTGGACCGCCCATCTCAACCTTCATTGAAGAATGGGAACGGTACGATCTGCTCCATTGGATGGACACGTACTTTGTGAATCAAGGGGCGCCGAACAGTGACTTCTGGGCGCACGAGTTCTCAAAGCATGCGACTTGCTTCAGCACGTTCCAGGTGAGTAGTATAGCAATTTTGTAGAAAGTTAGCAGCTGACCAAAGCTCAGTTGCCCTGCTACGGGCCCAATTACAGGGAACACGAAGATGTAATTGACTACTTTGAGACCACGATCAAGTACTATCATCGCTACCCCACGTGGTCGTGGCTGGCAGCCGCGGGCATCACACCGAGCAATAATACACAGGTGACGTTGTCCGACGTGCAAGGAACGCTCGCCAAGGCATCCGGCGCAATTCCATACATTGGCTGCCGAGGACCACGATACAATGAGACAGACGCCGGTTTGGGAGGCAATGACACTGGTCGCACAATTGTCTCGGAAGCGTGGTACTATAATCACGTCTTTGGAAGACCGCAAGAGGGCGTTTCAATCCCTGTAAATGCTACGGGGTCCACCACGAATTGTGCGAAGGCTGAGGGTGCTCTGTGGTACTATGAGCCTACGGAGAGCTCTGTTAGGGCCTAAGTAGAAGTCAAGCAGCCTCATGAAAGAAGACGACGAGAATAGTAGCGTACATCGCTATCACACCGAATGGCCAGAGGACAAAAGCCAGTGCATCGCTCTTGTGTCCGGATTCGGACGCTAGAAGATCCCTGACATTGGTCCCCCAAAGAACAGCTCTATCCACCTTCTCCGTTGCTCTATTGTGTCCATGCAATCTCTAGTGACATACTGAAACGAGTACTCTCTACCTACATGCGAAGCTATGAGCATCACGTTGTCATGATTTCTATACCCATAACTCCATATAAGAGACATATCAAATGTCTGCGAAGCTGCCTGCATGGACAGACCTCTAGTCAGCAGGTGTCAACCACCTACTGCACCCCAAGCGTACACTGCCGTGAGATCCAAGAAAACATGTCGGGGAAAGAGCTCGCCCTTCACCAGCACAGATCTCTACTCAATATTTCCTCCTCGCGATCCCCCTTGCGAGACTTCTTGATCGTAAATCACCACGCCGTCTCCAATCGATTGAGGACGCGACTCTGCTCCACCTCTTTGACGGGCGGGACAATGTAGACTGTACACACGCGGCGATGACTTACACGATGGGTGAATCGTTGCTTGAGCTGCTTGCACACAATTTTGGATTTGAAGTGAATGTTTCATGTGAATCGTTAGCTGGTTGAAAGTTGTTCGGCGGTTGATGGAGAGCACAATGGATGACCGGGAAATGGACTTTTGGGCGGCATTTTGTGAGTGGGGCCGAGGGCAATAAATTCACCAGGGAAGGGGAGGGATCTGAATGGTGGTGGGATGAACGTGGATAGGTTGAAAGCATTCCTTGGTAAGGGTCTTGACGCACAAGACGCGAAGTAGAGAAGGTGGGGAGTGTGGCTTTTGACGGGATGTCCTGTGCAGATAGACGATGGAGCGGACAGTGAAGAAGCGGTAGAGGGAAAGAAAGCAGTATCTAATGAGTTTATGCCGTTCAAGCACGCAGAGAATTCTTGAACGAGATGTGAAGTTCGCGAAGATAAGAGGTCTTTAGCGATACATCAGGATCGGACATCACGTTGCGGACACACACATCCGATATGAGAGGTGATATTTGTTCTCTGAATCATGAACATTATCCAAGTAGAACCAGGTAACGTACCACAGTGGTGTTGCGCTTACACTTCACCTTTAACTCAAGGACTTTCGCCAAATCCTCATTCCATCCTCGCACGGGTGTCTTTGATTCTTTCCACAACGTCTCACCGAATTGTTTTGCCCTGCTCACTCTTTAGAGCGCCCCACTCCTTCGCAAGTTGATCGGCAGCCAACATCTGACCTAAGCTCTCCTTACCTTGCGCGAGTGCTTGCAACTAGGCATTTGCAGCTGCCAAAGCACTTTTTGCAAAGACCAAGAAAAAGAGCCTAGCCAGCAGCTTGACAGCTCAGTGCTCGTGGCTTCATCCGAGATCTGTCTTGGTGACTCGTGGACAGACAGACTTGATGATCAGATGTGGCTTACCGTCTTTGCCAGTCAAATGCGGGAGACGCATCATGCGGCGAATGGGGTATTTGAGCATTGACCTGAGGCGAACGTACTGTACTTGGCCACTCTTGACTCCTGATGGAGAATGCTCCGCAGGTGACATGTATTTCAGCAGTTTTGGCGATTTCGTGACAGCTGGCGATGACGGAAATGCTGTGTCCATAGTAGCATTTAGTGGTGAGACAAATGTTGAGTGGGTGTGATGACTGGTCAGACTTGCCGCAGAGATAAAGAGGGGGAAGCAGCGAGATTGCTAGAATAGTCGTACTAATCACGTTTACTTGGATATTTCCTTCGAGAGCTTGCTGATGTCGTCGCGAGCCGTGGCTAATTTATGCCAGACCAGAGGACTGAAGCGTACAGGCTGTCGAAGCCGTCAGAGCTACTCATTTCTAGAACAAGCCGGACTATCTTCGGTTTTCAAAATGCACTCATTAATGCTAGGCGTTGTTCGATTTGCTTTTTTGCTGCTACGCCTCACGACTGCGATCGTGTTGTGCGTGTTAATCTATCGAGTTCAAGTGCGACGACCTCACTTGCTGCTTAAAGACTGAAGCCGGTACTGACGCCTGTAACGAGAACGGTCTGACCAGCAAGAATTCTCGTGGCTCTCTGGGCGGATATCCCCCCTTTCTCTGAGTAGTTTGACGGGATTCATAACCGTAGTGAACGGCCGCAAAAGTAAAGCCAAGTTGTAACATTTGCAAGTCCCGACACAGAGAGAGTAATGATGGAAGTCCACGCTAGCTTTCAGGTGGCTGCATTTCTTGGTGTTTACTTACAAACATCACGCCGATACATTCCTTAGCAGGTTATGTTTTTCGGGCAACAAGCGCGCAGTCTCGGTATGGCACAGGGTGTTGAACGGCACATATATCACCGTCGAGCCGCTGACCATAATCAAGATGAAGAAATTGTTGTAGGGAAGACTCGAAATCGTGCTCGGAAGGGGACCAGAGGTAGAAAGCTTCCGCAGGCACCTATAAGACAAGCAGGTGACTCGAACGAAATCCAGGCTTCAGGCGCTGATTAGCAGCACCGGACAAGGCATATGGGATTTGTTGCAAGACCTTCAATGATAATGGAACCAAGAAAGGTGCGAATAAGCGTCAGGTAATGGTCGCATGAGGAGCATTTTGAGGTCGGTGTGGTTGCAGGCTGAAATACGAAGTATCGAGCGCTTTAATTTCGTGGAGGTGGTGGACGGAACGAGGCTGAGGAAGCCTCATTAACGGCAGCAAAGGACGAGTGCAACGGGCCTTATCGCCGTTGATGCCGCACATGAAAATCGTGAAGACGTATCTCACCCTCTGTTTGAGAAGGCACTATAATGTTGTGCTAACAGTGCACAAAGAGCAACCGCGATGGTGCTGATAGACCTTCAACTACATACATAGTCTTCACAATTCCTCTATTCACGCCCAGCGAGCCTCTACAGCTATGAACCCAGCAGAGCAACAGCAACATCCAACGCAGGATGGACAGACCTTGGGCGCAGCAGCAGCGCCGCTTTCTGGTGCGCCTCAACTACCTCCTCAGATGTTCACAACTGCTGCTCAGTTGCTTGATCTCACAGACAGTAGGTGCAGCCTATCTTGTATGGTTTCCTTCAGCGATCGTTGTTCGAATCATGCGTTGTGCTAAACATTGCTCTCAACTGCCACAGAAAAGCTCATGCTAGTCCTACGTGATGGCCGGAAACTTCTTGGTGTCCTCCGGTCGTGGGACCAATTTGCCAACCTTGTTTTGACAGAGACAAAAGAACGATACTATGTCGAAGCGCCCTCACCTGATGGCCCTCCCCGAAAGCTCTTCTGCGACATACCGCGAGGAACGTACCTGGTGCGAGGCGAGAATGTGCTACTGCTTGGAGAAGTTGATCTAGACAGAGATGACGAAGATCCACCTGGATATGTGGAAGGTCCGATTGAAGAAGTCTTTGCGATTCAAAAGAGACTGGATACAGAGAGGAGGAAGAGTGATAAGTTTAAAGCCCGAAAAGCTGGTGAATTTTGGGGAGGCGAGTTGGAGGGTAGCGGTGAGATACTGTTCTAGGGCGTCGCAGGAAAGGAAGGCACACGACGAGGCGACCTTTGCTTGTCGACTGCACGACTTTGTCGAAGCTTGTTGGCAGACACAACGAGGTCATAAAGAAGATCTCCTCGGCAGAATATTGTGAAATGCCAGGAATCTGCTCAAGCTGGGAAAATCAAAGCTGAACATCAAGAGGCAAAAGCAAGCTCAATACATCGATACCATAGACAGGAAATATCGAGATGTCCTTGGGTGTCAACAGGGACTAAGGCCATAGCTCACGATAGATCAACAAGATTCGCGAGATCTGGCCCTTGAACATTTCAAGTATGGTCGACTCGCAAGTCAGCTTGATTCGAGCCGGCTCAGCCAATTCATAACCATCATTGCTTGGGTGATGGCCACCTTCTCTCCAAACCTCATTCCGTCCCAGCTTGTAGCCTGCACTGTGATGTTCCACATGCCGAGGACATCAATATCTTTCTCCTGAGCAGTCGCAGCCATTTTGCGATCAAAGTCCCAAATCTCCTGATTCCCCTTTCGACCGTTGAGCTCGATGTGACCGGCTGCAGTTGGTCCGAGCCAGAGCATCGGAGTGTTTCGTCCAGAGTCGTCGGCAAGTTCCACAAAGCTGAGGAGAGAGCTCGCCGCATCGGCGGCGGACACTGACGCAGGTCCTAGAGAGACTATGATTGGGATTGGACGATACCTGGATCGCGGCGCTCTCGGTGCAAGCTGCTTGAATCTTTCAATTGTGAGCGTTGCTGGTTGTGCTCCATTAGTTCTCAGGAAGGCGTGCCGGATGTGATTGCAGAAATAGGGACTTCCGGTATGCCCGCCTTGGCTCGCCTTCTCAGAGTCTGCTAAGTAGTGATGCCGGCAGTCTTGCTTTGTAAACTGGTTGTTGCATCTGCACTCTCCTTGCAAATCTTGATCCATCGATGAGAGCTCCAACGCACCGAGAGCAAGGTCTTGTCTGAGGAGAATATTTAGTCCGTTGTAGACGGACTGCATCGCATCATCGCCGACAAAGACAAGGCTGTCGAACCGCTCGAGGATGAAGCACATCTCCTCCACATTGAACCATCTGTAATTGCAACCTGTTGTTGTTGTCAGTAGATGCCCTCCAAGAAGTATGGGTCCTTACCTCTTGGGATATAAGGAGCATCAAAACCAATGCGCCCGCCTTCAGAGAGGGCTTTGAGCAAATGCTTCCGGTCACGACAGAAGGTGTCAATTTCATAGAAGCCTAGATGATCCCTTGATGGAGGAGCATATAGCTGTGCTGCAGGGATGTCGCACTCAGAGGACCCTTCAAACTTGCCAAAATAGTTGTGAAGATCAGACGTGCTGATTGAAAATTCTTCATGCCCACGGCTGTGGCCTTGTCCTGGTAGAGAGGTAAGCAGCCATCCTATCCAAAGTGCTAGGCATAAATAGACAAGCACCAAGCTTCTGCTGAACACCTGCCGAGCAGGTGCCTCTTTCACAACTTCGCCATTGACTTCATGCATCTTGCAAAACACCGAAGCCGGCCTTGAAGTAGGGGAGCGTGACCTGGCGTCGTGTGATTGCTCCGTTAGTTACCCACTCCTTGACAGACAGACATAGATAGCAGCCAGAGATACAAGTGCGAATATAGCTGCCAGTAGCAGAAAATAGGAAAGTGGAAAATGGTGGAACGACTGTGATAGTGAAGGAAGTTATGTACTCCATTTTTCCGGAGCTGACTCTTGCCATATATCTGCTTCGTCAATGCCCAGCTTTGATGTGGTGTATCTTAAATACGCCTGTTGATGCCACCTCGATGTTCAAGCCCTGAACTTCGAGCTCACATTTGGCTCTGCGATGCAGATACGCCGAAGCAGAGCTTGATTTCCAATCCTCCACCTTGAAAAGTTCGTTCTTCTATACTTGTCATACCGAGCCCATTTAGCTTCACTCAACTTACCTCATCTCGACTGTCACACGATGTCGCATTCATTGTCAGCTTATCCAGACGACAGCATCACGAGTCGTGCACCAGTCTCAGCTCAAATGAACTGCGTCTTGTCAATTCCTTTGTCGACAATTTTCACAACTTCCGGCCCTTTAGGACAAGCCAAAGTGTCCACCGATGAGAGCAGGTCCTGTTCAACGATAGATCGCTGAGAGTTGATAGTGGTCAATTTGGAAAGCTAGAACGTCATAAAATGGAAGTTATGGTACGGGAAACGTTTCCTAAAAGCTCCTCTGCCCTTTGTCTCGGGCGTCGGTACTGATAGCCTCGGCCTTTCACATGCTCAAGCTCAATGACGGATCTGCGTCATGGGTCATTGTTGGTCTCTTCTACCAGATCGTAGGGCCATTTACTAGCAAAAAGCAATATCGCAAACCACATATTCGAGTAGGATTACATGCGGATCGACATCTTCACAGCGAAAGTCTGTGTCACGACTGTATTGCAACAAAGTTCTGGCAACGAAAGTAAACCAAAGACGATTGCAGAAGAGGCAGTCTTGCCTTCTCCACATCCGCCGCTCCACTGCACCTTGACCTCCGGGACCGCTCACCAGTCACATTTTCAAGCCCACGTGTGAGCCGCAGCAATCAGAACAATCTATATGAACATCTCAAGCAGAGCTCTAATCTCACAAACGTAACTCGCAGAACTGCTGACGGAAAAATTTACAGCATTCAAAGTCTTCCGGAGCAGCAACACCTAGAGATCACGACGCTATCGGCGAGCTTCGGGCGGGTGGATAACGTGGGAAGCTGCGACTCCTTCCGTCCGTGCACACGACCTCGAGTCTGAGAAGTTACCTAGCCAAGTTGCACACCTTTGTTCACCAGGCCGCAAGGCCTGAGTACCAGCAATCATGGCGTGGAAACCTTCAGAGTCCTTAATGAAGAGGATAAGTCATTATGCCTCGTTCCCGCCAACTGGTGTCAGTCTTCGGCAGATGGTCCAGTTCGGTGAGAAGCCTTCAGTCGGTATGTCAGTTCTGCGCGGACCAACATGAGTATACTGACAGCCTCAGGCACGTTATTCCGCGCCTCACAGTTTCTGTCAGAAGAGCTTCCCGTTCGTCTTGCGCATAGAGTTGAAGAGTTGAACAAGCTGCCTGACGGGTTGGGCGAAATGTCATCAATTCAGAAGGTGCGAGATTGGTACGCTCAGTCATTCGAGGAGATCACAGAAATGCCGAAACCAAACCTGGACAAAGAGACTCGAGAGCGGTTAATGAACCCGCCAAAGAAAGCCAATCAGAAGCTCTCGAGCAACGTCCGCAACCCCAGTATGTCTCGAAGTGATGACAATGGTAGCAGCTTGAACAGTAAGAGATATTTCGCAGCCATAGAGGATAATGATAATTGGCCACCCGAACTTGCAGAACATAACAAGAAGTTCTCACGCATGCTGGACAACATTAAGAGGAGACACGATCCTGTGGTAACAACCGTGGCACAAGGGATCAATGAATACAAACGGAAGCGACAACGAATGCAAATCGACACAAACATCCAGAGCTTCCTTGACAGGTTCTACATGTCTCGTATAGGCATTCGTATGCTTATTGGGCAACATATTGCTCTTACCGGCCAGTCGAACCATCGACATCCCAACTACGTTGGCATCATCTGCACAAAAACCAACGTCAAAGAGCTTGCGGAAGAAGCTATCGAAAACGCTAGATTTGTCTGTGAAGATCACTACGGCCTCTTCGACGCGCCCAAGGTCCAACTGTTCTGTCCCAAAGACCTCACCTTCATGTACGTGCCTGGACACCTGTCGCATATGTTGTTCGAGACCCTCAAGAACTCCTTGCGAGCTGTTGTGGAAAAGCATGGCGCCGAGAAGGAGGAGTTCCCTGTCACCAAGGTCATTGTGGCCGAAGGCAAGGAGGACATTACCATCAAAATCAGTGACGAAGGAGGTGGCATCGCGAGAAGTGCTATACCTCTAGTATGGACATATATGTACACCACTGTTGATGCAACGCCTGAGCTGGATCCAGGATTCAACGCCAGTGATTTTAAGGCACCTATGGCCGGGTTCGGGTACGGTCTTCCGATCTCTAGGTTATACGCTCGTTACTTTGGAGGTGATCTCAAGCTCATTTCTATGGAAGGGTAAGCTTGTCCTGCCTGAATGTGAATTTCACTAACTCTTTCTAGCTATGGCACAGACGTATACCTCCACTTGAATAGGTTATCGAGCTCTTCAGAGCCTTTGCAATGACAATCAACAGCCATGAGGGATAGATCGTCAACCACATCTCGAGGATTGGCGTATGGAAGTCTGGGCAATGCGAGCATCGCCAACATACGGTCGCGCTTGAAGAGTCGCGAAATCCCTGACAGAAAACAGGTTGGCGATGTAGAAAGCATGATGAACGAAGAACCGGCGAGCAATATGCCAGGGGGCCACAGTGAATGGCTTGATTAGGGCTTCGAAGCGTCTGAAGCCGCTTCAAACCTCTACACGCATCCAGCGCTGCCGCGGCGCCATTTCCAACCAACGCGCTGTGGCTCAAAACTAAATGTCGGTTCGTGTCGTATGAGCCGTTCTGACCAATATGCAGAATCGCCAATGTGGGAAGAATGTGAGCACGGGCAAAATCAGCCATGGAATAGCAGCAACATTGAAAGGCCGCCACATGCGTGGGTCTTAGCACCTTGGAGTAGGTATGCGAGCACACGGCATCTAAATAGCAGATCTGTGATGGTCTTGACCGACCACCGTCAGGATATTTGAGTTGATTTTACAAGTTCTCTACAAGTCAAGAGCCACTGCGCAGCAATTGGAGCCATTGCGAGCGAGCAATACCTGCAAAAGCATAAAAGTAAGCCTAAAAGGCCACCGTCCTTGCTTCCCTGCTCCTTAGTATATGAGACTTCCTCCCCGGAGACTGGTAGTATTGACACGATCAAACTTACACTGCGGATGCGCTGTGTACAGATGAAAGTCGTCAATGAAACACACCTCTTGCATGAGCTGTAGATCGGGCAGCGTTGAATGTGAGCGCCGCCTGCCCGCAAAGTGTATGGCTTGGCGCGGAACGATCTTCGTGAACTTTCCATTGCTGTCGCAGGCCAGTCCCCATCAAGAACTATTTGAACAATTTTGATCAGGCTTCGCAGCTATGCCCGCAAGCAGCCCGAACTCCCCGATAGTCTCCCCCTGTTCTAAGGTAAGTCTTCACAGAATACTTTCTTCTCAGATGAAGACATATAATGCTAGGCACCAGTCATATGGACTTGATTTGTACTCAAACGTCCTTGATGATTAGCCTCTGCGGTCGCAAAGTCCAAAGACCTGATGAAGCACTCTGACATTAAATTATTGCCTCTGTTTGAATCGGTATATGCTGACCAAACCTCGAAGATATAGCCTTGATCTATTCTCTAGCGGATCTCTCTGATCAACCATTATGGTCCTACATAATCCGAATAACTGGCATTGGGTGAACAAAGATGTAGGACCGTGGGCAAAAGAGTGGCTTGATACCCAAGTCAGCAATGTGTCCGCAGAAGAAGATGGTGTTTCTGCCAAGATCACCAAACTTACATCTTTGGAGGGAGATGTTGATGTGAGTCAGCGTAAAGGCAAAGTCATCACAATCTTCGATGTATCGTTGCGACTGGAGTACGAGGGTCAGTAGGCGTACACATCAAGGCGAGCAAGCTGGTTAACCAGATACAGGCAAGAACAAAGAGGGTGCAGATGTCGCAGGAAGTATAAAAGTGCCTGAGTGCGCACACGACACAGAGCCCGACGAGTATGTTGTACGTTTCTTATATCAGCCCTATTTTGCGATTCGGTCATCTGACTGGCTGCCTTAGTTCGACATAGACATCTACTCCGAGACAAAAGAGAAGCAGCCGGTGAAGGACCTCGTGAAGGCCAAGATCGTACCTCAGCTGCGCGAAATCTTCCAGAAGTTGGCTCCAACTTTAATAGCAGAACACGGCAAAGACATTCAGCATGCCAGTGGGTCAAATCCAGCCAGTGGCATCGCAACGCCAACATGGCATCCTCAGAGAGAGCGCACGCCTTTGTCGTCAACCACTTCGAAGACTGCAGCTTCAGGGCATGCTCTCGTCAACACCACCACCGTTACGGCAACAGATGAATTCCGAACTACCGCGGAAGAGCTATTCAAAACATTCACAGACCCCCAGCGATTAGCTGCCTTCACCCGCGCGCCACCGAAGCAATTTGAAGGTGCTAAGGTAGGCGGCAAGTTTGCGATCTTTGACGGCAACGTCCTAGGCGAGTACGTTAAGCTTGATGAACCAAGGCAAGTCGTGCAGAAATGGCGCTTAGCCCAATGGCCGGAGGGTCATTACAGTCTCCAGGAAATCAATTTTGACCAGAACAATGTCGATCAGGTCACCAACATGAGAGTTTCCTGGACCGGTGTGCCTGTTGGTCAAGAAGAAGTGGTGCAGCGAAACTGGGAAGGGTACTACGTTCGCAGCATCAAGCAAACATTTGGGTAGGTTTCGGGCCATCCTTAAGCGCATTATCCGGCTAACGTCTCCAGCTTCGGCACGATCCTGTGACGGTCAGCACCGGTTTACGATCCGCGTGCAAGCTCTATCGAATCTTCGAGACCGAGCTGTCTCATAGACCTTATCTTCTGACCTTATGGGGCTAATGAGAAAATGAAGATCCATGATTTCACTAAAACTTTAAATTATCTGCCCAATATCACTGAACTTATGTCATGACGGCGTCAAGAAATTTACGTGTTTACCGGGATTACGTCGTTTCTGCCAGGGAACGGCGCTGCAAATGTTCTTTCTCCGCTCAGGACTACGTCACCGCCTCACGTCTGCCAAATCTGAAGCCCTTCGAGCAGCACCGCCACAAAACTTATAGTAGCTCAGTCGCGACGTGTGTTGTTCTTTGTAGCTCGTTGTTGTGTCATTGAGCTAGCAAATCGTTGCTAAAGTCACCATTGACGCTTTGCTCGGTAACAACTAGCCATCATGGCGGAAAAGAATTCTGCTGGCAAGGCTGGCGGGAAGGATGGCGAAGATCTTACTACTATCCTCGACAAGTCGCAGAGAGCAGATCTGACCTTGTTGATTGCTGAAATTACCGAGTCAATGAGGAAATTGATAGTCGACAACTTTAGTGCTACAGCAGGTCTCGATCCGAATGTAATACAGCGAGAAGACATGACAGAAGATGAGAAAATGATGAGTGCAGATCCCAAAGCTGACGTTGACAAATACAAGAAGCAGATGAAGATGAAAGCAGACTTCGAGAAAGATCTTGAGACAACCAAGATGAAGAATCTCAAGAAAAATGTTCTGAAAGCTTACGATGAGTGGAGAGAACAAGTCGTTCAAAGGGTAGGGCAGGTTGTCAACAGCGAGGATGTTGCAAAAGAACAGATTGAGAAATCGAGATCATCTGACTCCCGACCAAAGGCACCCGCTACATCTGGCAAAGTTAGTGAAGCGTCGAAGAAGAGCAAAAATCTCCAGTTCAAAGACCTATTTCCACCGACCAAAACACCGCTGACTAAATTGTCAATGGATAAGCGGACACTCATCCTTCACTCTGTCCTGCTGCTTCTATTGTCGCTTGAGCACTACAACGCTGCTTCACGTATCCTTTTGCTCAATCTGACATCTAGCCTGAAGCTGCCGCTGAAGACTTTCGAGCAGGACGAATACGTCACGGCGAAAGGTCTTTTGGAGAACGCCAAAGAGCTGACTGCAACTGAGGAGACACGGAAGAAAGCCGAAGAGAACCAGGAACTGAGGCAAAAGAAAGTGAGGTATGCTGCTATTGCTGGCGCAGCCATTATTGGCGTGGCCGGTGGATTTGCTGCTCCGCTTGTCGCGTCCGGAATTGGTAGCGTTGCATCTGGTTTGGGTCTCGGCACAACTGCTGCGGCTGGCTATCTCGGATCCGTGGCCTCTTCCTCATTGCTTGTGGGCAGTCTATTCGGTGCCTATGGTGGTCGAATGACCGGGCAGATGATGGATCAATATGCGAGAGAAGTTGAGGACTTCGAATTCCTCCCTGTCCATTCGAATCAGAAAACTAGCGAAGATCCTGCCGATGGTGCGAAGCAGGCTAGTGAACATGATCACAAGCTTCGAGTTACGATCTGTTTGTCGGGCTGGTTGAGGGAGAAGGAAGAGGCAATTAAGCCGTGGAGGGTGCTCGGGTCGGGTGCTGAGGTGTTTGCGTTGAAGTATGAGCTCGAAGCCCTCCTCAACCTTGGTAACGCGATGGATGGCATGGTGCAGAGTGCAGCATGGGGCTATGCTCAACGCGAGCTCATTCAGCAGACTGTTTTCGCGGACCTGATGGCTGCGATGTGGCCGATTGGACTCCTGAAGGTTGCCAGGGTCCTCGACAATCCGTTCAGTGTTGCGAAAAGCAGAGCTGAAAAGGTTGGAGAGGTGCTTGCGGATGTTCTTATCCACCGGGCTCAGGGTGAAAGGCCGGTAACCTTGATCGGGTACTCGCTTGGAGCAAGAGCGATTTATGTGTGCTTGCAAAGCCTGGCTAAACGACGAGCATTCAACCTTATCGAAAATGCGGTGCTTATCGGTGCTCCAACACCATCTGACACAAGCGACTGGCGAGTTCTGAGAACTGCAGTCTCTGGCAGGCTTATCAACGTCTACTCCACAAATGACTACATACTTGGATTCATGTACCGCACATCATCTATTCAGTACGGAGTGGCAGGACTGCAGCCCGTTGAAGGCCTACCAGGGGTCGAGAATGTGGATGCAAGCGAAGACGTCGATGGCCATTTACGATACAGATTCCTTGTTGGCAGCATCCTCAAGAAGATAGGGTTTGAAGACGTTGACATGGAGGCTGTTGAAGAAGAGCAAGAAGCACTCAAGAAGATGATAGAGGAAGAAAAGAAAAACTCTCTTCAAGCGCAGCGGAAGCGACTGATACGCCAAGAGTCTTATAAGAAAGATGGTAAAGTCGACGAAGATGCTGAAGCCGAAGCGGAGGCCAGCGAGATGGAAGATCTGGTCAAGAAAAAGACGCAAATGTCACTGGTCACTAGAGTCATCCAATGGTGGTACACTCCTCGGGCTCCCAACACAAAAGATGCAGAGAAAGTCGCCAACAATCTTGCAAGAGCTATCCAGAATCCGTCAGATGCTCGTGCAGCAGCTGGCGATACTCTGAGGGACGCACAAAGCTCAACGGCAAGTATGGCACAGCGTGTCTACCAAGCACTGCCCAATATACCCTATATGGGCAGTAGCGCAAAGACGGGTGGTGTGGCCAAAGCTGATCCGAACAAGGTTGTTGCGGATGCAACTGGACAAACTCAGAGCTATACTTCTCGTGCTGCAGCATATCTACCTCAGAGCATGCCCTCGATGCCCTCGATAGCAAGCCTTCCCGGCTACTCAAAGAAGAAAGACACATCCTCAAAGCCAGCACAAGCGACAAAGGACGTCGGCGAGTCCGCTAAGAATGCCACGAGCGCTGTGACAGACACAGTAGGGACAACCGTGAAGAACACGACAAACATCAATGAAAACCCGGCTACGAAACAAGTCAAAGAAGCTCCTGGCATCAAACAGGCTGTAGAGAAAGATCCAGGTGTAACTCAGACGCTGGGAAAGGTAACTGGAGTAGTAGGCACCACAGTCGGCAACACTACAGACAAAGTGACCGGAGTCACTGACAAAGCTGTTGATACGGCAGGCAAAGGAGGAGGAAAGGCAGTCGACACCGCTGATTCTGGCGCTAAGAAGGTTGGAGAAGTAGGTAAAGGGGTTTTGCCTGGCGCTGGAGATGATAAGAAGGAAGCACCAAAGCAACAGCAATCCTATGCCAGCTACGCAACTTCCTATCTTCCATCAATGCCGAAATGGCGCTCTTCGAAGGCAAAGCAAGAAACGACTGGCCAACCTGACCCAAAGAAGTCACCACCGAAACTTCAACCCAAAGGTAGCTCTCAGCCTCCAAAGCTCGAGCGCAAAGATAGCTCGCAAGACAAAGAATCCTCGCCCCGTCCCGCACCTCCCAAACTCGAGCGAAAAGGAAGTTCAAACGTTGAAAAAACAAAGTCACCACCGCCAAAACTTGGGCCGAGAAAAGCTAGCGAACCTGGCTCAGGCACAAAGTCTCCACTGCAACAAGTTTCCTCGGCGACGAAAACAGAACAATTGCCAAACGTTGCGGAAAACTTGCCTGGATCTGACTCGGTGAAGAAGGTTGGCAGTGCTTCACAAGAAGCCGCGAAGAAGGGGCAGGATACAGCTGGACAGGCTGCAACGCAGGGTCAGCAGGCTGTCAGCTCAGGCGCGAGTGCTGCTACTGGAGCTGCTGGTAATGCTGTTAAGAAAGGGCAGGATACAGCTGGACAGGCCGCAACGCAGGGTCAGCAGGCTGTCAGTTCGGGCGCCAGTGCTGCTACTGGAGCTGCTGGTGACGCTGTTAAGAAAGGGCAGGACACGGCCGGTGAGGCCGTAACACAGGGTCAGCAGGCTGTCAGCTCAGGGGCGAGCGCTGCGACAGGCGCTGCTAGCAAGGCCGCAAATCAAGGTAAGGACACAGCTGGTCAAGCTGTAACACAGGGTCAGCAGGCTGTCAGCTCAGGTGCAAGTGCTGCTACTGGAGCTGCTGGTGACGCTGTTAAGAAAGGGCAGGACACAGCTGGCCAGGCCGTAACACAGGGTCAGCAGGCTGTCAGCTCGGGCGCAAGCGCTGCGACTGGCGCTGTTGGTGGTGCTCTAGGGTCGGGTAGGAGGATACTGGGATTTGGAAAGTAAAGGAGAAATTGGCAAGTTCAATGTATGACTGTGGCGGCAAAACGGTACCGTTCGGGTAGCTGCATAATATGCACTAATATGTCTCTGGCTCGTTTCTACCTATATCCCCTCTTGTCCTCACCCTTGCACACCCGTCGCCAGTCACAGGATCTTGCAGCCCTGTTTGAGCAGAGGTAGGGTCCCTGGCCACGCCAGAAAATGGAGTTTGACTTTGCAAAAGCTCTCGTGAGAGATGACATGCTGGCACGAGCTGCCTAGGACAGCTGCCAAAGCTTGATTCTTTCATCGTGACATCCGCATGTAGAATTATCGCATCTTGAGTTCATGCTCATGCCTATTCGAACAGTATGGCAGTTGGTCTCATCTACTCTTCCTTGATGCTATCTTCCTGTACGTTTCAAGCTCAACCAAAAATACCTGCACAGTGACCTTCCGTCGTCTCTAGTCAGCTCGTAGATTCAAGATATCCACCGACAATCCTTCCAGCATCTTTCCTTCCGAACAGAGCGGTAATCACATTGATCGCGACGCCCTCGGTATATTCTTGAACCGCGCTGAAACCACTTCATCTTCCTAGACTTTGATCTGCCATCCTCAATCTGCAACAATAGCTAGTAGAGCAGAGCCAGGATTCTCTGTAACGACCACGTCGCCACAACGACACCACCTGCAGATCCCATGGCGGACGCTCTGCCGCTTTCAATCGCCAGAGCCACCACGACATCCACCACAGACTCCGAACCTATCGATGAAGGAGGTGGAGCAGAAGAAAATCCCTCGAGCGCAGGACCCCTGATCGCCGGAGTCGCTGCGATTGTGGTGATCGCGTTCGCTGCGTGTCTTGTACTCCTCGCAGTGGCATGGAGCCATAGGTCGGTGAAGTGTTGGGCTTGGAAGCGGCACGGGTCTGTGTCTGTGATGGGAGACAGGCGGCGGGTCGATGGTGCTACAGATGGTTCAGAAGCGGTCGAGATGGGACGAGCGCGGGGGAAAAGGACGTCGGTTGGGGGTGGGTGTGCGTACGAGCTGGAATGCGCAACGGTCAATGATCTGCAGATTGTTCAAGGACGACCTGGCTTGTCTGAAATCGCTGAGGCTGGCTCGGATGCTGGCGATACATTTCGAGCATCGTTGTCGCAAAGACCTGGAGGCAAAGGAGAGCAGCAAGCATTGAATGACAAAGGGTGAATATGGTGATGAAATTCACAATGCATAGCAAGGAATATGATTCAATGAGATGTCACGCTAAGTAAAAGAACGCCGAGACTGTATGGTGCTGTGCCGTACTGGGGAACCAAAGGCGTTATGCATTTGCTGCTGTACATTGATCTAGTCCATCAAATGACCCACCCATTTGACTTACTGACCTGGCGACACAAGCATGCCTTCCTTGGCAGAATTTGGCTCCCAGCCACCAGCCAGTGCCTCAGCACCATATTGTGACTTGTATTCCTGCACTCTCTTCTCGAGCTCTGGTCTGAAGTGTCGGATGAGACCTTGGATCGGCCAGGCAAAGGCTTCTCCCAATGCTGGGGACTATGTCAGCTTCTGCTTAGACGCAAACGAAGGATGATGTGTACTTACCACAGATAGTGTGACCCTCGACCTGCTTGGTCAATTCCTGCAACATGTCAATCTCCCTAGCTCGAGCTTGACCTTTCTCGAATCGCTCCATCATCTTCATGACCCATGTGCTGCCTTCTCTGCAAGGCGTGCACTGGCCGCACGACTCGTGCTTGTAGAATGACGATAACCTGTAAATCATTCGAACAACATCGGCTGACTTGTCCATGACAATGACGGCGGCAGTGCCAAGACCTGACTGACTGTCCTTCAACGCGTCGAAGTCCATCATCTGGTCATCACAGATACTCTTTGGTAAAATCGGCGTCGATGAACCACCCGGGATGACTGCTTGCAGGTTGTCCCATCCGCCTCGAACGCCACCACAATGTCGGTCGATGAGCTCTCTTAGTGAGATGGACATCTCCTCTTCGACTGTGCACGGGTTGTTGACGTGGCCGGATATGCAGAAGAGCTTTGTGCCTTGGTTCCGTTCTCGACCGAAGCTAGCGAACCACTTGGATCCTCTGCGCATGATGGTTGGACAGACAGCGACGGTTTCGACATTTGTGACCGTAGATGGGCAGCCAAAAAGACCGACGGCGGCAGGGAACGGGGGCTTCAGGCGGGGCTTTCCCTGTTTGCCTTCGAGAGATTCGATGAGCGATGTCTCTTCGCCGCAAACGTAGGCGCCCATGCCTCGGTGTATGTAGACATCAAAATCGTAGCCGCTGCCGCAAGCGTTTTTGCCGATCAGGCCGTCCTTGTATGCTTCCTGGATAGCTCTTTGTAAGACTGTTGCCTCATGGTAGAATTCGCCTCGGATGTAGATGTAGGCGGCGGAGGCGTTCATGGATCGACCGACGACGAGACATCCCTCAATCAGCTTGTGAGGGTCTTTTCGCATGATCTCTCGATCTTTGCAAGTTCCTGGCTCGCCCTCATCGGCGTTGACGACCAAGTATCGTGGCTTCTTGTCGTTCTCCCAACCCTTGAAGTTCATGAAGGAAAATTTGAGACCAGAGGGAAACCCTGCTCCTCCTCTGCCGCGTAGTCCCGAAGCCTTGATCTCGTTGATCAGCCAGTCGTGGCCCTTCAGCAGTATCTCTTTTGTCTTGTGCCAATCGCCGTATTTCTTTGCGCTCGCTAGATCAGTACCGTGGTGGCCGTAGAGGTTCTGAAATATTCTGTCCTGGTCCTTCAAACCACCGTAGGTCTTCTTCGCGGGAGCGGCATCCTGAACGGTAGCGTATGAGCGCTTTGAGGTTGATCGTGAGCTTAGAGACGAGGTGGCGGATACTGCAGCTGGAGCGACATAGCTTCGTGCCGCAGTCGCTGCGACGCCCGCCGCTGCTTTGGCTGATGGTCGAGCGAGCATGGCGGTAGGCTGTAAAGGGTAGAGGAAGGAGGTTGTCGCAGGTGAGTGCGCAAGATGGTCGCACACGCTCAAAGGGTGGTCGTCTTGAAATGATATCTTAGTCGAAGACGTATTGGTAAACTCAAACGGGTTTAGCATTGATGGGGCTCCGATCGAAAAAGAATGACAATCGAGAATCTTCGGGGTGGTGATTGGTGGAGTCGCCAGCTTGAACTCTTCTCCAAAGCCTCATTGCTAGCCTTGCAGCTCGCTCCTCACATAGATTCAAAACTGCCTTGCAACTTCTTTGTAATTGAACAGATTATGCAGAATACAACGCACAGGATGATTCTTTTTTGCTGTTCTGGTGTGTTGTTACACCATCGGGCAGAATGTCGCAACTGTGGCTTTGTGATAGCTCTGGACGCCGCAAGGCTGCCTACTCCCTGTTCCATCAAACACTGCCTGCTCTGCCTTCACCACGAATGAAACCGATGTGCCAAAACAACATGTCTCACATAATAATGCGGATATTGTCAACTTTCAGAATTGCTTGCTGTCGTCTTTGCCGTTCTTGATTTTGTCTTTCTTTCTCTTTTGTCATTCGTTTCCGCCATTGCTTGCTGTTTCTTCCTTTCGACGAGCAAACACTGTCAGACCTCACAGGACAATGGCCGTCTCAAAGCTTGCAGGAGGCCCAACAGCATTGCGCGAGCAACCATTTACATTCACTTGTAAGTACAGACAAAGGTTTTTCATCCAATGGCCATCGATCAAGCATATATTTCCTCCTACAGAGTGCCTTCTCCCAATTCTTCTCCAGTGACATTCAGAACCATTGCTGAAGAGCCTTTTCAACTGGTATTGAGAGGAAAGGCTCTGGCGTTGCGCAGCAGAGAGAATATGGGATCCGTTTCTGGTGAAGACCCCCCAAAATCCAACTCAGATGCTAACGTGCCAGACTCATTGCCTACGACTACTCAGAAGTACCGTCTAGACCCTTATTCAAAGTACTTGAGTCTCTTCAGCATTTCCAAAGCTGCAGGCGGCATCTCATTCGGCACTCAGCAAGAAGATTCACACGCGCTGCAGATTGCACCTCTTTTCTCGAGCTCTGTTCATGAGAAAACGTTGCAACTATTCACCTTCAGAGGGAGCAGTCAGTCGCAGCAGCCACCCTATCCCCAATACGCACTTCTCGGATTGATAGACAAGAAACCTGCAGATGGAGTTCCTGCAACCTTCTCCAGCCAGAAACCTCTGGACAGGTTGATCTTCACCAACACCGCCGAACCTTGGTCAACCTTCATATGTGGCTCACAAGGTAGTGGCAAGAGTCACACATTGTCTTGTCTGCTTGAAAACAGTTTGCTACCAGATCCTCGTCTCGGAGTTCTCCAGACGCCGCTCACAGGCGTGATATTTCACTACGACAAGTTCTCAAACTTCAACAGTGGTCAGGTCTGTGAGGCCGCATACCTATGCTCTACAGGCATTCGTGTCAAAGTCCTCGTGGCGCCAACAAGTGAGACGCGCATGCGAGCCCAGTACTCGAACCTTCCAGGACTCCCAGATGGATGCCGACCACCCGAAGTACTGCCCCTTTACTTCAGTCAAGATCAACTAACCGTCGACGTTATGATGACGCTAATGGCGGTACACGACAATGGTATTGCGGCGCCTCTGTACATCTGCACAATTCGACAACTGCTTAGAGAGATGGCAATGATTAACCAGAGTAAGCCAGGCTTCGACTATGCCAATTTTCGCTATCGTCTTGCTTGCTTGCCGTTGACCGAAGGTCAAAACGCCCCACTGGAAATGCGGCTTCAGCTGCTGCAATCATTCTTGCTCGAGATAAAACAGACTTCAGACGCGAAAAAGTCATACAATAAGATCTGGGATTTTGATGAACCAGGGACTCTCACCATTGTCGATTTGAGCGATCAATTCGTCAACGAGAGCGATGCCTGCGCGCTGTTCTCGATTTGTCTCAAGCTCTTTATGGATGGCTGGCAGAAAAACCCTCGCATAATAGCTTTAGATGAGGCTCACAAGTTTCTGACCGAGTCAGCTGAGGCCCAGAAGCTCACCACTGACCTCATTGCGATTATTCGGCAGCAGCGTCATCTTAGTTCTCGGGTAGTCGTTGCCACTCAAGAGCCCACTGTCTCTGGCGAGTTGCTCGATCTCTGCAATGTGTCTGTTGTGCATCGATTCAACTCGCCACAATGGTTTAAGACGCTCAAGAAGCATCTAGCCGGTGCCTCCACGGACGCGACAGATGCCTTGTTTCATCGAATTGTCAAACTATCTACTGGGGAGGCACTCGTCTTCTGCCCAACAGCCATTTTGAGTATGGAGTCTAGCAGACCTCAACCAATGCAAAATGGCTACGTGAAACTCACTATCAGAGATCGTCTGAGCGCAGATGGTGGTCAGTCCATTCGCACCTCGCATCGGTTCAATCTCGGCGCTAGTCGAACTGCACAAGCACCTGTCAAGTTCGAACGCTTTAAGGGCGAAGGACTTCCCGCTCCAGGCAGTCTGCATAGGCAACAGCAGAAGACACAACAGCTAGGTGTCAAGGGTATACTCCCTGCGCCTGCAGTCAATAGCAACACGGTCTCTACACAAGCCACCGCCAGCGGACACCCTATGTCCAGAAGATCAAGCGTGAGCTCTACAGTTCAAAAGCGACAGCGAACAGGGTATGATGGCCCAAGCGATAGTACCATTGACAGTCACTCTGAGACGAATATAGTTGCTCTCGTAAGTGGGAAGAACGTGATTACTGAGAGGCAATTGAGTGAAACCATGTATAGCGTCGTCGGAGCTACGTTGGGGACAAATCCAGTCAGAGATCCCGGTGGCTATGTTGGCGAGTTCCTCAAGGAAGTCGAGAACCGATTGGGTCTCCCTGGGCGCTTTCTTTCGAACAATCTACTCAACAAACAATGTAGTGAGCAAAAGCCGAAAGAGATGATGAAGTCCATCATCAAGGAATACTATGATGACAAGGGGGTGCCTACGGGAGATAGAGTCAATCACAGCTGGCTGAGGGAATAACTCAATGGCGTCAGGCATTCTAGATGTCGGTTGGACTTGGATCCGAGTATTGTCTGAGTGATATCCATCGTTCGGGGCCTGGGAATAGGAGTGAGGAGCCTATGGTAGATGGGAACAAGCATCATGTATTTGTGCACAAGGCGTCGCAATATGTTATGTTGCATTAAAAGACACAACCGGCGCAGTAACGAACAATGGTGATATTCTCTTTGCATTGTCTAGAGCTTGGGAGTGTCTCTGAGCAACTCATTTGATCCGTGACCCACGTCGGCAGCTAAGCTTCTTCACCATTCATGAGGCGCTTTACAACCTCTGTAGCTGCAGCTGCGAGATCCTGGTCTTCGTGAATCATAACCTGCAAGGAGCTCGGTCTCTTACGTGTTTTCGCCGCAAACCAGTTCATGCCGTTCCTCCACTGTACCCCTCATCGACTAGACCTTCCACACTTTGAACCCCCGGGATCATCCTCTGCAGAGATATGCGCGCCATCTTTGGCAGACGCACATGCGATCGATCGAGGGGTGCCGGAGGGGGGGCCAACAGCGCAGCGCATTGCCCGTCGAGAAACCGGTTCATCGGCGAGAACGTTATCATGCAGTACTCTCGTAAAAAGTCAAGGACGTGTGGAGGGGGCCATGACTATGTCTACTTCTTGCATGCGACTGTATTTTCGCCGCCTACTACTGGCTGCACTTAGACCCTGCGTGCAATGCAAGCAATGGCCCACGAGGACGTGGGTGGGTGTTCACAGGGTGCTCGGCGATCTCGAGTTGCACTTGGTTGTGTATTCCTCATCTGCCGCGAAACTTTACCATTCCATCGGCAAAGTCTATTTTCGAGCAGTGAGAGATCTGGCCAAACTCAAACGTGAAAGTTTGGCCGCGTCGATGATGATTGGAGCGTCCCGTCCACGGGGTCTTTGGGAAAAAGTCAAATAAGCAAAGGTCGCTGCTTGGAGTACGAGCAGCAATCTTTCGAAGTTCATTTAAACAACTAGCGCAAGGTAGGCTAGGTGTGAGGTGCAGTCACCACATTAGATTGGGGCTCTGGAGCCTCTAGAGATGTGCCTATATGGGCAAGCAGCCATGCCTAAGCTCGAACGCTGATCACTTCCCAAAGTCTCCTAGCTGCCCTGGTGAACACCTGGTGCAAGGAAGGAACGTGTTGCGCGGCGGACGAGAGAATTGTGACTTCGGAAAAGCTGCGCATATGATTCGAAGTTGCTACCGAATGCTGGAGTAGATCAAGCCATGAATTCGAACTTTCCCCTTGCTGTGCAGTGAAGGAACTGGAAAAGGCAATATGCAGATCGATGTTTCCGGGGGCAATGGTGCCAGTCATGCAGAGAACAGCGCGGTCTTAGCTTGACACCGCGCTGAGCATGCCATTTGGACACAATCCCGGGATGTGTCGCAGTCAGAGCGCAGCGCTGTAGCCTGCGCTTTCGTCCCTTTAATACTGTTTGCAGTACATCAGGAAGCCAAAGTCGCCATCTACTTGTGGAGGATCTTCACTTGCAAACCTCTCAATCTCGATAGGGACTCTCACCCCCTCCTCTTCCATCACGTTCCAGCCCCAGCAGATCATTTGCGGCCCTAACCACGATTTTGTCGAGCTGTCCTGTGCCATGTGTTCAGTCACCTTTGGCAGTGCTCCGAGCAGTATCATGAGCGCGGGGGGTGGCTCCTCGCCAGGCGCCCAAGGACCAGGAGAGGGCACGTAGTTCCAATTTGGATCGTCCGGAGGATACGAGGAAATTAGCTCTTCGACCCAGCTAGTCAGACGGGCGGGTAGTTGAGTACCTGAGTGATGCGTCAAACACAATGTCGAGAAAGTTATGGCGAAAATTGTTTTCACTCTGTCTTGGTGGGATCGCATATGTGACGGTACTGACTCGAGTACTGCATTTTCAACCTTTTCAAGACACGATCGCAGTCCATTGGCAGTTGGTGACGGGAAGAGATCGATGAGAGTACTCGCGGTGAAGAGCTCATTCTTTCTCGTCAAACATGGCAGCCTGGTGCAAATTTTCTCTAGCTGCGTAGAATATACGTCTGGAAGTTTCATTTGCATACTAAGTAGCAAATCTGGTGCGTTCTGGTCTGTGCATGTATTCAGTAAGGCGAATGCGCACACGCCTACTGAGGCTTGTAGGATGTCGATCTGCTTATTTCTATACATCTGCGCGTTCTTCTGTTTCTGCGTTCGGACTTCTGCCGGTGGTTCAGCTCGTGTTGGGTCTGTCAACTGCATTCTCTTTGCGCGAGCACTGCTGTCGTACATTATCTGAGCAAGCGTCGCAAGTATGTTCCTAAAATCGTCGAAGAGATTCGGCAAAAAAGAACTCATCAAACTTTGCCGCCTGGTGGACATAGCCTGAAATTCTCGATCGTTGCTGCACATTACAGAAATACTGTCGAGCAGATCAAACGAAAAAAGAGCTCTCTCGAGCCATCTGGCCTCTTTCACGATAGGATGTTCAATGTCGAAGATGTAGCAGTTGTGGTTGTCGTTTGATCGATCATCTTTTGGCCAAGTTCTCGCTATTTCAAGAGGTGTTCCAGGATGGGCGTTGATGCTAATCAGCACATGTTCGAAAGGATTGTCTTGCAGAACGAAACCATAGCTCATCAGCAGTCCTTCATTGTCGCGAGGCCCGTAGTTGTTGAAAACTTCTTGTCCTGATTGATATCCTTCTCCTATCTGCAGTCCCACATAATTGACTCTTGCTTGCCATTCGACTACAGCTGCTGGTTTGTGATTGAGGATGTCAAGGAGAGGAAGGAGCACCGCGAACCGGTTCGAGAACAATCTGGACAGCAGTTGGTGGCCTGGTTCTTCCTTTCCCATAGGGCGAGCAATATCTGCTGGCTTGGTATCATCCAATACCTGCGAGGTGAAGCTCCGGCTGTCAAAAATCTTTGATGCCCACCGGTACATTCGGTAACTGTACGCGCCATTCTTGGCGCTCTCCCACCCCAGGCTCCGTAGCATGTCACTCGCTTCTTCGAACTGATTGTACCATCTCCGAGCTTGAGACGCTGTCGCTGCTTCGAGGTTGGTTCCTCTGATCCAAGCAACATCGTCGTCCGATTCAAATTGCAGAGCATCTATGTCTTCTATGGTTGGCAATGTCTTCAAGTAGAGCGCCCACCATGACTTGTCG
Organism: Herpotrichiellaceae sp. UM238; assembly: GCA_000315175.1. NCBI lineage: Eukaryota > Fungi > Ascomycota > Eurotiomycetes > Chaetothyriales > Herpotrichiellaceae > Herpotrichiellaceae sp. UM238. Next base: position 16,379 of record AMYF01000101.1, on the reverse strand, counting down.
CCAAGTACGTACTGCTCCATAAGGAAGAAAGTCTGAAGCACATCTGTCGTGAATTGGTATCTCTCCAGGAAAGCATCTGGAAATTTCGTTCCATGGTGCTCGAAAGGTGCAATACTAAGTGCATTGAGGATGGAGAGCGTGACAGGCATAGGACAGCTTGCGACCCGAGTCTGCGCTGAGAGAGATTTGCCATCTTCCACAACAGCATGGAAACCTTTATGGACATCATGAACTATCTTGAGATGCGGATGAATGAAGCCTCCGTGTTGCAGAACCCAATCTGCCAACTTCTTGTGGTTGTTGACATTTTGTACTACCCGAGCAGGGCTGCCAGAGTGCTCAACGACATCTTTTGAAACAAAAGTTTGTTCATTAGTAGGAGTATTCATCATCTGTAGAGATTGAAGGGGGAATTTGAGGGTGGTCTATCCTCCTAAGGGGCAAGATATGCAGAAGGTGGAGAGAGATTTTGGAAGTGGGACGACAGATCAATTCCATGAACATGCTGTGGTGCAACAGTGTTTGACGTGACAGCGACCCATACGTTAGCACACGGTACCACGGACGGGTCTCACCACACAGTGAATTTCGAGTCGGTACCAAGGAAAACGCAAATTTTCTTCGAGTGCAAGACACCGGAAAGTGATGAATTCTTACTGGAAAGGCAGGCGCAAACGAGTAGCTGTGATGTTCACCAAATTCTCTGAGCAACACCGTTCTGGGGTAGACCATCAACCGAACTACTCTGCAAAGCGCTTCGCAACCCACGTCCGTATAGAAGCAGAGTCGCACTTTTTTGGAAGCAAATCATCTGCATTGAAAGTTTGGTGCCATAGACGAAGGGATCTCTGACGTGTTTGATGGGTTTTCTAGCAAGCGGCGCCGTGTTCCCGGGTCCATTCTGGAGCTGCGTACAAAATGGCGATGGAAAACCCGACTATTGACTGCTTGGCGCGAATCCAGCACGATCATGTGCTCCATGTTTACTTCAGTGCCAGTTGAGTCGCAGGGTCGAGAAGCGATAACTGCATCGTTTTAATTCTACGATTGGAGAACCAGAAAAAGTGTTGATGCCTGGGACGGGGGACCTTGGCGCGGACATGTCCTTCGTTAATGCCTGATTCGAGCTCTCTAGAAGACAGAGCCGAGATGGAGATGCGCTACAATTTACGTCCCCTGCAGCGAACTTGTCATGTAAGAATAGTTGCCGGAAGGGTGTGGCAAGATAATATAAGATATTTTTGCTATTATCATGTCGGCTCGTTTAATCTCTCGTGTCTCTTATCACCCTAATAGATTTTGCTTGAAGACAACCACAAGAGGGTTCGCCTTGCCAAGACTACATCACGAGATGAGTCTACGACCTGCAAATGGTGTCAATGGATACCAGGCACCGTCCTTTATTAAAATGAAGCATGATTTCGCAGCACTGAAGGTGAACCAGAATCGCCTCGTCAAGTCCATACATGATGGGTGTGCGTACGGACAAGCTCATCCATATGGAAAAGATTCAACAGAGACAGGGATGGCTCGGCTCAGCCTCGGCGATGCGGACAAGCAGGTCAGAGATTGGTTTAAGGCGACCGTTGAAGCTATAGGGTGCAAATACTCCGTGGACGAAATGGGAAACCAGTTCGCTATAAGACCAGGCAAGAACAGCACAGTCCCTCCTGTGATGATGGGAAGTCACCTAGATACTCAACCCACAGGCGGAAGGTATGATGGAATCTTGGGTGTCAATGCCGGCATCGAAGTCCTCAGAGTGTTGGACGAGCATCAAGTCAAGACCGAAGGCAGTATCGGTGTGGTGAACTGGACAAATGAAGAAGGCGCACGATTTCCTATGATGGCTGTTTCGTCTGGCGTCTGGGCTGAAGCTGTGCCATTGGAGACTGCATGGAACCTGCCTGAGGTTAGTGCTAGTGAAGACGGTAAAAAACACACGATGAAAGAGGAGTTAGAAAGAATTGGTTACCTCGGCCAGCAGAGGGCATCGTACAAAGCCTTCCCTTTCGCAGCACACTTCGAATTGCACATAGAGCAAGGGCCCATTCTCGAGATGGAAAAGAGGAAGATAGGCGTCGTAAGAGGAGTTCAAGCCTTTAAATGGTTCGAGATCACTGTTAGAGGCCGAGACACCCACGCAGGTACAACTCCAATGAACGCACGAATGGACTCGATGCTGTGCGCGGCGAAACTCATCGTACAAGCAAACAGGATTGCGAAAGAGCACAACGGTCTCGCAACCACCGGCATCCTCAACATGCAGCCTGGCTCGATAAACACAATGGCGCATACAGCAACCTTCACGCTTGACATCCGCCATACTTCTGATGACAAGCTTGCCGAAATAGAAAGACAATGTCGGAACCAGTTTCACGACATCGCCAAGAACGACAGCGAGAAGGGTTGCAAGATAGAATGGAAAGAGCTCGTCGACAGTCCCGCAGTCACTTTCCACCCTGATTGTATAGCAGCCGTGCAGGACAGTGCAGTCGAAATATGCGAAGATTTGTCCGATACCTCGCCAGACGGTCAGATGTGGAAGTCGATGATAAGTGGAGCAGGTGGGTTTAGATCCCTTGATTTGCGGGGAGCATCCGGAAAGCGTACTAACTTTCACCAGGACACGATTCCTGTTATACTAATAAGCATTGTCCGACTTCGATGATCTTCACTGTGACAAAAGACGGTATCAGCCACAACCCTCAGGAATACTGTAGTCCCGAAGACTGGTATGTTTTTGATCAACCCACACAGAACACGTGCTGACATTCCCAGTGCGATCGGAGCGCAAACTCTCTTGGGGGCCGTGCTGCGCTACGATAAACTTCGTGCAGAACGCGGGGATCTGAAATAAGTCTGATGAAGGTCAATTGCAACATCTGGATCGGAACCTCACTTTCGGCCCTCGGAACATCGTGGCTTAGATCAGCTGCAAAGGTAAATCGAGTCTCACGGAGTTTGCTAGCCGAAATGGTTCCACCTGTGCATGCCTCCTCACATGTAGCAGCGTCCGGTACCTGGGATCTGAGATAAGCGTGGCGCGATGATGCACAAGGCGTGGCTAAGAAGCACAAGACCGGCGATGGGGAGTTGAGGGCTCCTCTGCATCGAGAGTGGCCTGGCCAGGAACCAATTCATGCGATTCGTGGTAAAGCGGTATGTCGGGATTCAAAGCTGCCAATAATCGCGGAGCGGCCGAGTTCGTGAAGCACGCGTATGTCAAGAGCTTCTGCAGGTACGAATCTCATGGCATGCATGGATCTATGCTCGGGGACCACCGGTTCTGAACCTTGAATCTGTCTCTAGCTTGCTTCAATCTTTTCTGGCCGTCCAAAAAGTCTCGTTTCTATGCATGGTGGGATCAAGTGTTTGTCGTCGCATCTCGGGCATTCAAGTATGCGATGTACAACCGTTGCTCGTACTGTATCCCTTTCTCTGTAAGCCCGGATAGCGCGCTACTAGGACATTCGAAATGGGGCTTGTGTTCTCACGTGACATGGCGGTCCGGCGCTATGATCAAAGCTTCCGGGCAAGCCAAAAATACAGTCTCCGCATAGAGATTGATCGGACCCGAACATGGACATCTTCGAATGTGTCTGAATTGTGCTGCCAGAAGATCACCACGGCTGGTCGGCAGAACTATGTCTACTTGTCGCTGCCTGAAGACTCCTGGCTATCCAGAGCCGCGATTTTGAACAAAAAAGAACGGTCTTGCTCACCGCCTGTTCGTCTTCCCCTGCTAATTGCCCCAATCTGGCTTTCTCGGGGCATGCCAGGATCATGGCCACTATCGATAAGAATTCGCTTTTAAGGTGCCATGCAGTATTAGATTCTACGCGTTAGTCCATCAGGGATAAATCCCTACGCCGGCCGCGGACTCGAGCCAGCTTGGCGCCAATTGTTGTCAAGCCATTGCTGCTTCATCGGAGCCCGCAAATCAAGCCTGGGAGTTAAAAATCTCTAGTAGACAAGCCACTCTCCACTCTGTTACGGGTGATGAAGAAGCCCCCACCATCGACACGAAAAGGTGAGACCTGATTGCGGCGGCGGTGAACGTGTCAAAGAAGAGTGAGATTCCGACGAAAATAGAAAATAGCTGTCCCACATCCGCTCACATGTTACCCTGAGCCTAACTTTCATAAAACTGTCGACCCTGTCTTCTCCGTCAATCATCCTGCTAGATTATTCTTGTGTTGAATTGCAGTATTCCTCTCTTCGAAGTTCCTCAGACATCAATAACACAACCGCAAAGATGAACGGTGCACCAGGCGCTCTCGCTCCTCACCAGAGCTATCTCCTGACCGGCAAGGTCGCCCTCGTCACTGGCTCAGGTAAGTTCGACCTTGGTTGAGAGAGTGTCTCAATCCTGCGCATCTTGTTGGGGAGCGGAGAAGATTCGAAGCTAACACTTCTCGCACAGGCCGTGGTATGGGCCGAGAGACCGCTCTCGAACTGGCCCGACGAGGTGCCGATGTCATTGTCAACTACGCCAACTCCTCCAAGGCTGCCGACGAGCTCGTCCAGGAGATCAAGAAGATGGGTCGGGACTCGATCGCCATCAAGGCCAACGTTGCCAATGTACAAGAGACCATCGACATGTTCGCAAAAGCCAAGAAGCACTTTGGCAAGCTCAACATCGTTGTCTCCAATTCCGGTGTCGTCTCTTTCGGCCACTTGAAGGATGTCACAGAGGAGGAATTTGACCGAGTCTTCAACATCAACACAAGGGGTCAATTCTTCGTTGCAAGAGAAGCATACAAAAATCTCGAGCCATACGGCCGAATCATCCTGATGGGTTCCATCACTGGTCAGGCCAAGGGTGTCCCGATGCACGCTGTCTATTCTGGCTCTAAAGGTGCCATCGAGACCTTTGTCCGATGTATGGCCATTGACTGCGGTGACAAGAAGATCACAGTCAACGCCGTTGCTCCAGGTGGTATTAAGACCGACATGTATCACGCTGTTTGCAGAGAGTATATTCCCAACGGCGCCACCTTGTCAGATGACCAAGTCGATGAATACGCAGCTACGTGGTCCCCAATGAACAGAGTTGGTATGCCAATGGACGTTGCCCGCGTTACCGCTTTCTTGGCTTCCCAGGATGGTGAATGGATCAACGGCAAGGTCATCGGTATCGACGGTGGTGCTTGCATGTAAAGATTTGAACGAGTGATGGCGAACTAGCGATGGATACTGTGAGGAAGGGGAATATTCATCATGTGCGAACTGTCCAGTCAAGCGTATTTTGGTCATTGGCAGCATTGTCTTGCAAAAGAAAAGCTTTTGCTTCCGCATGCTCAGGATTTCGTGCAAGGCATTTGGGTACATAGATCGACTACAGGGCTACAACCGCGCAATGGCGTTAGGCCATGTGCTTGGAGATGTATTCAGCTAAGCAAATTTCCAGTCAAAAGAAACACAATAATCCAATCTCCAGCAAGCAACGTTGAGTTGCATTTCTTCCCACTCGTAACGAGCATTGGTGGCCCTAGGACTTTTGACTCCCTTGAAAACGGCCTAAGATCAGCTTCTCGCCTCCCGGACATGCATTGCAGAGAGCAATGAACAGCGACTGCCGCAGGCGCAAAGAGCGGACGAGAAGGCCTCGGTGAGTCGCGTGCTGCCAAGATCATCAACAGACGGTATGACAGACGGTATGCCTGACGGCCTTAAATTGATGCTACAACTACCACGAGGACGAATTAAGCGTTAGAAATAGTGCTGATTCTTTCTCAGAGATACGAATGTCTAGTGCTTAGGATCAGGTTCTCGCATAGCCTGCAAGAGAGCATAAGTCGCCTTTTTGGAGTTGCATTGCAGCGACAATGGCGCCGCAGACCCAACTGGTTCTCTTTGTCAAATTCAGCACCCAACTCCTCCCTCATCGGAGAGTGCAAAACGTCCCACAGACCATCTAGGTAGCTCGTATGACCGGAACTTATCTACTCCGACGTCTTTCCGAACCATGATAAGCCTGGACAGTCTCATTGCAACGGCGTTGTTGGACAAAAAGCATGATGAGATGATGAATAGACATCTAGAGTTGTTCAAGACAATGGCCGAGTAAGCCGTATTATGCGACTTTGTGGGAGAAGTCTAAAGCCGACTTGGGAGAATCAGTGTGAGACCGAGTGTATATGAGCTATAAGGAGCAGTATTCGGTAGGGTTGAAGGGGGGTTGGCTAGGTCGTGCTTTCATAAGTGATTACCATTAGGCATTGCCGTGATGCTTTTCCACATCCTTCAGCGTTTCGGTCTCAATCTATGAGCACCCGCGCGTTGGCCTACCGAACCACCAGAAATGTACCTACAACTGTCACAATCAAAAGTGTGTGAGTACAATGTCAATGATGTGCAGCGTCATGGCCAGCTCGCATGTTCAATGAGTGTGATAATCCTGGATTCTATCCATCTACTCAAGCGACGCCAAAAGGCAAAAACAACGCTCAGACACATTATCCTCGCTCAGTCTGGAAGGGCTCTGAGGCAAACGTCACATCTAAACCATCATGCTCCGTCTCCTTGATAGAGCACTGCTTCGGCTCCTTTGCCCTCCGTCGTCGTCATTATGAGCGACCAAGCCGCAGGGTGACCTGAAAGCAGGTTAGTTCTCGATGTGGCTGTGCTGTTCAGCTGCTTCACGCTCGGCAATGTCGTCACACTTGCTGACCTCCTGACATGGGCCTTTTCGTCTTGGCTAGGTTCTGGCTGCCTAACATCTGAGACCGAGCTCGGCCGCTGCATTCTCGAGACAGCTGTGCGAGTATTCCCTGCATCCCTTGTCGTAGGCGCCTGGACTGTATGCCGCCTCGATTTCAGCGCTGGAGCCTCCGGTTGGTTGGACATAACATCATCTTCCTTGTTTGAACGAGGACTCGATGAAGTTAGGTCAAACACCGACAGCCTCGACACAGCTTTGCTCAACTCATCCTTGTCCTGGTCATTTTTCCGAGGGAGAGGCCCGACTTTGTCTCTCAATGGGCTAGTGGGTTCGCTCTTTCCTCCTTGAACCTTATCTGTTTCGTCCCATCTGCTCAGCGCTTTCTGCTCATGATACTTTGCGCTTTCTGGATTTATGTGGGCACTCATGCTTCTGGGCCTTTGTGACTCATCAGCATCGCCTTGTGGTCTGGTCAGACCCTCAACTGCGCCGAGCAAAGCTTTACTTGGTCTTCGCATCTTGTCTCTCAGGTTCGGTTCTGCATAGCTCACAGCTGCTCTGGCTCGCCTTGAACCGCGGCCGATGCTGCCATTAAGAACATCTTCGACCGAGTGTGTAATTGCCATCTCGGTTGGCTGCCTTTGCTTGGTGGATGGCTCGGTCGATACAGGTGACAGGACATGTCCCAGCTCGGCAGCCGGTGTCTTTGGAGGAAGATCTTTCTGCTTGCCGTTCTCGCGGCCCTCATGGCCTCGTTCGTCTTGACTGTTTCCATCTGGTGCTGGGATGTTAATGTCAATGGCAGCTGGCCTTGTCCGCACCTTGGATACAACACGCTTATCCGACTTCGCAAGATCATTGTTGTCATTGTCTATAGTGTCCTTATCACACATACCTCCGACGCGCCTCTTTGCCGGAGAATTTGTGGTCTTTGGCGCCAGAATCTTTCGTACTGGTTGGGTTGGTCTCTCTGGCGATCGAGCCTCTACATTTTCATCATTCTCTTGGTATTGCCGCAACGGAGGTCTTGAAAATCTTGAAGGTCTTGCTGTCGTTGCCGGCGCAGCCGCTCTTCGCTGGTAGATGAAGTCGTCCAGTTCCTTCGAAACTTTGCTTGTATCTTCGAGCTCTGAAACTTCGAGCTTGCGTTTCGCGCCTGTCTTCAGTATCGACTGTGGTTGTGCGGGAGTGGCCTTCTTCTCCGGTTCCCTGACTGGCAGCTGAACATTCTTTTTCCCATTATCCGGCTCCAGGATTGCTGATTTGTCAAGATCCGATGACTGCAGAAGTGTACTAGTCCTTCTCTTTCGACGATTGTCGACGTTCAGCATCGAGGGCTTGCTTGCTCTCTCGCTTTCTTCAACCAGGTCCGTTGACGTCCTCCTAGGCGACTTCACAGGATTAAAAGCGATGGCCTCTGCTTGTTCAAAGTGTGCGATAGGTGGCGGCCCGAGATCGGGCGATTCAGTTGCGTCTCCATTTTGGTCCAGCCCCCGGATCTCGTTTGCTTCGAGGGTCTTTCGAGGATAGAATTTGTCTTCCAGAATAGCCGGCAATCGTCCCTCTTGGTTCAACAAGGTTTGCCTGTGCCTGGGCTCTCTTTCTTCGGCTGGCTTGAGCAATTCAGATACATTCCCTTCCCTCCTTCGCCGCTGACTCGACCGTCTCGCGATCTTCTCTGGCAGACTGCCGAGCTCGCCAACCAGGACGCTCACTTCCGACAACTTCCCCTCCAGCTGCTCCTTCATGCGCAGGACCTCCTTATCCAGCCTGTGCGCTGCCTTCCATTTCTCTGCTTCTGCTCTTGCATGGATGGCCTCTTCTCGAATCGCAAGGTTTTCGGCTAGTAGTCGTGATATTTCGGTCTCGAGATTCTTAATACGTATTGCTTGGGTGCTGACGTTTCTAGCGAGCTCCCGGTTCTGTCTGGTGAATCTACGCTTCACTGTGGCATGTCAGTCCCAAATCCATGTCCCAATCCGGGTGCGGAACTTACAAGCTTCAATCGATTCGGGCGCAGGCGCTGGTGCCTCGTTCAGTCTCGCCATAGATATGATGTTTAGAGGCGTCTGTCAGCATAGCAGTACTACGGCCTCAGAACTGGGAAGTGCGACTGTCGTTGATCGTCTATAAGTGGCTTTGTACCACTGATGGCACAACACTACTCATTAAATGGAGTGCTTTGTTGACTTTTGGTTGAAAATGGGTTAGCCCTGTGTATGCGAATGGAAACTTTAGCGACGCGTAAAGTGTCGACCCGACGCGACGGCAATGAGCACGTGGCATCCATGAACTTGAATTATTGGCATGTTCGGCCTCCATAACGTTGCGTGTAAATGGTAGCGAGACCAATATTGCTCAGCGCGCTCGAGGGTTCTTGAGAGCTTCATGAAGCTAAAACAGATCTCCTACCTCGTAGACCACACGAACGCCCTCTGCCAGCACTTACAAGATGTCGCACCGCCCCTCCTCCATCTACGGCGCCTCATCCTCCCAGAACTCTGCCCTGCAATCGCGAATTAATCAAAAGAAGGCCGAACTCGAGAATCTGCGCCAGCTGCGTGACCTCTCCTCCCAACTTGCATCTCAGATGGCGATTCTTGAAGAAAAGCTGGCGACGCTCAGAGACGGGACCGAAGCAGTGGCCGAGGTGCTCAAGAACTGGAGTAATGTCCTTGGTGTTTTGCAGATGGTCGGAGGCCAGCTGCCGAAGGTCACTGGCGCTGAAGGTGAGAAAGTGGAAGAAGGAACGCTGCCCGGGACGTTGGTGAGGATACCGGTCGAGCAGCCTGCAGAAAAGAAGGCTGGATAAGACAAGCCAGTGGACGAGTGCTGAGATCACAACTTGAATCTTATCATTGCCCATCCATCATCAATGTCACAATCGGTCGAGAGATTTATGACTCTGCGACAGCAGTAAGTCTTTGTCACGAAGAATGTCACTGGCGTTGGAATAAACGTGCAATGTCTGTGAGCTTTCCGGGTCGGTAGGACCGCTTTGATCACGCCCCGAGCAACTTCGGCAGCTATCCGGCCTTGCTATCGCAGGCGATGCTTCTTCATAAACGTTCGCGCTTGCAACTTGCACAAGCAATGGAACCACAGCTCCACAGGAGAGCGACTATTGGCAAGCGCATGGAATGCATGGTTGGATATTAGTGGTCCCGAGACTCTCAAGGGAGATCGTTAGGTTGCTGAACCGCTTGCTACACGGCGCGTTCTGGAGAAGGCTTCTGTAGCTTTTGCTTCACACGAAGCGTGAGTTCAGGACGCGGCCATCAGCAGCACAAAACTACAATCAAGTCCGGCATCGAAAGCATCGACACACACCAAAGCCTTTGAGAGAGAGTCCATTCTACGAGACCTCTGCCTTATCGCACAACTGCTGTTTCGCTAGCTTCACCGAAGGTCTCATCGCTGCCTTGGCCAATGCCACCGCGACCTTCACCACGCCCATATTCCGAGCCTGCATCTTTCTACCCTCTGGCTCCGACGTATCTATGGACATCTGGCCCCAACAGCCCCTCTACATCTTCCGTGCCGCCTCGTGCGCCCCAGATCTACAACATCTAATCCGGTCGACTTTGCCTGACGCCATGAAACGCGCTGACATCCTCGTGACGCGTCCCAGACAGAGATTGCTGCAGATGAGTGCTTCGTCCGCGCCGATAGTGGTGACCCGGCAGCCCGGACGACGAAGTTTTTGGTTGGAACCTATGAGAGTAATCCGCGGAGCGTGTCTTCTAAGCCGGTATTTGATGAGGGGGAAAATAGAGCCTCACCCTGCTCCGCAAGCCTGATAGTAACAGCAACCAATTGTGTGATGTGAGAGCTATCTTCACGAATCGCAATCTGTCCGTAGGCATATATGCCGTGGGCCAGGTGGAGAGCTTGTCTTCCATTGACTAGACCACGATGTACTCTCGCGCTATAAGCGACAAGACCCTGTTTGTGCTGTAAGCGTTAGGAGATTTCGCAGAAAGAAACGGCGCGCTTGGTGAAGCGGTAAGACTTTTTGGTTGAGGATATGACTGTGATGAGTGGTGATCCGTTGCAATCCGTGGATGGGAAAAAAGCCCTTAGGCCCGAGGACATGGGATTTTAACAGGACAGGTTTGATTAGTTCCGAAAAGGGTCAAGGGGTCTGAAGTAGGAGTGGGTTTTCAGAGTTTTATGGTCAATTATACTCTCATCGTGATCGTTTGATACTGGTTCTGTCGGCATGCCTCCCGGGTGTATCGAAAGATGGGGAGGATGGATATGACGAGATTGAAATGAGGTAGAGGCGCGGCAGGCGAAAATCCGTGGTGTACTATGTCTGCGTCAGACTTGCTGGCCCTTTAAGTCCCTTCGGCTTGTCTATGCTCCAAGCGAGGATTCAACGAGAATTTCTTATCGAGGCCTTACCTCTTGATGCCCCCGTGAAATTCAGCGAGCGAATGCGTTCCAGCCCAAGTAAGAATGGATGACTGGTGCGGAGGAAGCAGCAGAGCTGTTCTCAGGATCAACACACATTTCTCCCGTCATTCCATCTTGCGAGAGCCTTCAACAAGCCCTTCTCAAATGTCAACGCGCCGAAGATAACCAGCACATGCATGATGAAGTGGCTGTGGCCGATTATATCGAAAGTCTTCGGAAAGAACCGCTCAGGTATCCTTGCTGCATAGATGGCGGCGCCGGAAAATTGGATGAGGCCCAACCCAGCGAAGTGAGACAAGGACATTGTATTTTCTAAATGCCTATAGCTGGAGGTCATTAGGCCATGGGCGACGGGAAGGAAGCATGACAGGCCTAAAAGGCTGTACATGTTGAACCGGGTCCGCCGGTAGACTGGTTGCCGAAATTTGGGTTGCAGGGTAAAGATTGCAGATGCTATTGCGAGGCATGTGCTGAGTGTCCAGTAGAGGTTACGGAGAGACGTGTTACAGTAGAATTGGAAGTATGTTGCTGGGACTGCTGAACCGTAAATGACTAGTACCACTCCCAGATGGTCTAGCTCATTCCCGAACTTATGGAGTTTTTTTGAGTGGTTCGAGAAGATGTGGAAGCTCGTTGAGAGCGTGAAGCAGTTGACGACGGCAAGGTAATAGACGCTAACGGCAAGAATGTCGCTGGTTGAAGCAGTCAATACCGTCGGCGGAATATATAAGACGAAGTATGAGAGATATGCTGCGAAGAGAAGGGTACAAAGAAAATGCGACCAGATGTTAGCTGCGGCTGTCAGCTAGGTTGAGCAATGTTTCGAAATCCTTGCCTGTCTCGTTGTGCAGCTTGAACGTTGATGCTATAGATTTCTTGTATGAGCTAGAAGCACTGCTGGGTTTCATCAGTAGGCCACAACATGGTGAACTTGCCGACCTCACCGGTATCCGGTGAGAATGTATTCGTTGTCTCTGTTGGTCGTTAGTGCTGCAGAAGATGCAGTGTACTTTCGTACTTCATCCATGGTTCTGAGGTACGACGTCAGTATTTCCACGCATCCGTCAACATATAAACTGACCTAATTGGTGAAATTCGAGAAGTCTCCGGCTTTCCTTCGTGATTCTAGCCATGAGCAGGGATCTTGTTCTTGTAGAAAAGCCGCACCAGCTTTACCGGTATGTGTCGATTCCAGAACCTCAGCTGGAGTATGGATGGCCCAACCGTCCGGATTGAAAGCTTCACGTTGCTTTGAGCGGATTAAGCGTGCAATAACAGGGACTTTAGCCTTGAAGATGTCAATGTAATTCTGCGTACAACAGCATATTCTAAGGTTGGAATAGATCAGGCGGACGCTGAAAAGGCTCAGCATTGTGCTCGACAAAGAGCTTAGTTGCCAGTATGACGACATACCTGTGACGACTGCTTTATGCAGGAGTTTCGATGGTAAGGTGAAAACATCGAGTTGTGGCCGAAATTAGTCGCGTCAAGATGTATTTTTGCACTTGCAGACTGCCCAGGGGACGACTGGGCTCAGGATCTTTCTGCTTGGTTGCTTCCAAATACCATCAAAAAGCACTTCTCCCTGGGCAACGGGCCGAGGAATTCGGCAAAACGAAAGGAGTTCTGGACTTTGAAACGTAGCTTTTTCGCACTCACAGGAGGCTCTGCAATAGATTGAACCCATTTGCACAGCGCTCTGTTTCCGAAAAGGCAGCTCGAATCGATTGACAGCAACAGCAAGAGGACTAGACTCTCTGAGAAGACTTGGCGTTTTTCTAGGTGTGCTAGTCGAAGGTAAGGGCAGAGCAAAGCGGATGCACTTGCCACATTCCTAGTTTCTCCTTGGGGCTTCGTGATTGTTTGGTCAGGCGCTTGGACGCCCAGCGTGCAGACTTCTGGTCATTCCTATGTAAAATTGATGTCGTCGCTGATGTATGAGTCATGCCATCCTTATGGCGATGTTAAACATGTAAATCTGACTATGCTGTGTGCACTTCTATTCACGCGACGCGGTGGAAGAAACAACTTTTAGCGCAGGAGCCAATCACTGTTCCATTGCCGTTGCTGGAAAGGGTTGTGCCGTAGATATCCATGAAGGACACTGTGAGCGGTAGAATCGACAAGTCTCACGCGAAGCCTAAAACCAGTTAAAGAAGGTAATGCTGAGTCGAATGATCACAGAGGTGGGCCGCCAGAAATTGAGAATCTTCAGCTAAGGCACTCCTCCATCGACGCTGCTTGCCGGTCGTTCAAGGGCAAATAGGCGTCAGTAAAGGATAGCAGTTTCGCTTTCTTCGAACGCAAATCTCGGGTGTGGGCCGACACTGCGAGGTACTTTGAATATGACGATACAATCTCAAACAGAGCAAGATCTGTGGCAAAAGCTTTGAACAGCGAAAAGCTGGGCTTCACACCTAAGAAGGTCCACGAATTAGAGGCAGGGCATGTCTGCTGGCACCTCCAGGGAGAAGAACTGCTCAGCGTTCGCAGTCGCAACTGGCCAAACGATGAGTTGCTGCGCAGCGTTGACGGATTGGTGGTCGGTATTGTCCTGTGGCTGGCCAATTTCATCTACGGTGGCATTCATCTTGCAGCTTGGAATGATCACTTTGCTAGTGTTTTTGAGAAATGGATGTGGAGGGCTTCGGCAGCATATATAGCATTCTGTGGCGGACTGTGGGTACTGCTCAATTTAACGGTCAGGCAGTATCGTTGTTTGAATGACTTCTGGGAAAGATGGATGGACGGTGAGAAAGGCTGGATTCAAAACATCACCTTGGGCAGTACTGTCTTCATCTGCGGACTAAGTCTTGTTGTCGCAAGGGCATACATTGTAATAGAGGCTTTTGTGAGCATACGGCAGCTTCCGGCTGCGGCGTACGAGACGCCGAAGTGGTCTGAGATATTTCCGCACTTCTGAGGAACATGGTCTGGATAGGATTCCATGGTAGATATACAATCAATGAAGAAGAATGCAGAGGAAGAAAGGATCAGGTCAGGTGTCAATGCCACACTACATAGCTCGGATGACTAGTGTGTTTAACCCAAAGCGGGTTGGGGCGTGTTTGGTAAGCGAAGCATCAGCGACTAGGTGAAAGTGCTGATCGCCTCCAAGGAGTAGGATTTATCATGACGATTGAGTGCCGCATCAACGGACAAACAGAGACCTCACAATATTTCAGATACATGATATACGCATTGCACTATCTGGTTCACGCGTCCATCATGCCTTCGTCCAAACCCATCCCCCGTCCGATGCGTCTGACAAGCCACTTTCGCCTAAACTCCTCGCGGGCACACTCTCGCGTCTTCCTTGCCCACATCTCGCTGCCAATTCTTCCTCTTGTAAGCCCCTCAGTCAGAGCATATATCGCTGCCTCGTAGCTTCTCTGCTCGGCAACATTGTCGTATAGTTGTCGCGCTACGACCGTTGGCGGAATGACCAAATCATCTATTGCCGGGATTTTGTCGGGCGAGGAAGAAGACTGAGCGTCGCTGATTGTGCGGTCTGCAGACGAAATGGTGCTGTTCAATGATGAGATGTTCAGTTGCAGTTGAGATTGCAAGGTCTGAAGCTGATTAAGTTCTGCCTGAAGCGTTTGATGGGCAGATTGTAGCGCCGAGTGTTGAGACTGGAGAGGTGCAAGGGCGGAGGAAGATTGAGTGATTTGATGTTGCAGATTGGTAAGAAGAGTGCTTTGGAGGGTTTGAAGAATATGTTGTTTCTCGGGGTTGGGAGGAATCGCTGGTGTGGGAAGATTTGTTGTGCCCGTACCTGGGAGGGAAATGTCGAAGGGTGACTCATCCATTATGTTCAACTCCTGAGGCCTGGGTTTCGGAGGCTGAGGTTGAGGCTGTGGCTGTGCTTGTTGCTGCTGAGGTGGTGGGTATCCCTGTGCCGTCCGGGGAAGGTGCTGTGCTAAGGTTGACGGCCCCTTCTGCTGTCGATAATCTGATGGCGGCATCTGTTGAGGCTGCATCTGCGCAGGATACTGCTGCTGGGGGGCTTGTGAGGGTACTGGCGGACCTGCAAGCGACTGCCGTTGTGGTTGATATTGAGAAGCTGGAGACTGTTGCTGTTGTATGGGAAAGCTCTGGCGTAAGCTGCTCTGCCTTTGCGGCTGAAATTGCGGCTGCGGTGGGTACCCTTGCGGCGGCGACGCTATTGAGTGTGGTCTCGGTGATAGTGCTTGTCCTGGCAGCGGAGGTGGAACATCGTACCTACCAGGCCTCGGTGGCTCCGATGGAGATATTGAAGGCGTCCTTGAACCATTTGGTTGGTCGGTCTGTTTTGGCGGAGGAGGTGGAGGACCTCCAGTGACTGAAGGAGGTCTTGCGGGCGGCGGCCGTTGTTCACCAGGCGGCGGAGGACGAAGTGGGAGCTGTTGCAGTTGCGGGGGACCCTGCGGAGATCGTTGTTGCTGAGATGGGGCCTGGTGTCTCGCCATCACCGGAGGCTCCATGGCAAACACATCTATCAGCAATTTGAGGAAATCGGTTATGGTCGATCTCTTTTCAAGTCAGCACCGTCCTGCGCTGAATGCTTAGACACTCACCTCCCAGGCCTCCCTCCATCTTGCCAAGTACGGGTGATATATCTTTCCGTCTGATCCACTTACATGCTGTCCGGGCCGGATTCTCATGTCATCTGTAGGTTTGACATACAGTATGGGCGACTCGTGTGGATAGCTCTGCGGAAGCCATATTGCTATCGGAAAGCGATATTGGCTGCCTCGAAAGTTGACCGGCAGAGTGCCATCGATGTGAAGGAGCAACGCGGAAAGTCCATTCTCGAATGCTTGAGGAATACATCAGCACCAACTTTTACCGCCTCAGGCTTAAGAGTGCTGCAGCAGTCGACGTACTGTAAACATCTGTTCGAGGCGCGAAGCCAGGGTACTGTGCTAACGTTTGGGCGACATCCGAGTATGCTCGTCGCGGATCGCGATATTCCTGAGACTATCAGCATATGTTGAGGCTATGGAAGCGACAGCATACTCGTCTCAAGACATCCCAGAGCCAAGTTAAAGTCTTCTGCGGCACAGTAGCCATACCTTGATCAAGGAGGTTGCGCTCGAGACGAAGGGCACTTTCCGCCAACGCGCCATGATTCAGCGTAGGCCTAAGGCCACCGCCAATTGACTCGCTTGACCGGCCACGCAGCGCCCACGCAGCGCCCGCGCAGGCGAGCTCCTCTGCTCGCAGCAGGAGCATGACAATGACGTCGTGCGTCAAATAACTCCACCACGAGGGTTTTGCAACACGAGGGTTTTGCACCACCGCGTCCACC